>VSMD01102233.1:0-68905 GCA_008750895.1 Mirza zaza | reverse complement strand
GGGGAGGAGGAGGCAATATGGCGTCTGCCACGCGGCTCGGGTCTGTGCACACGGAGGTGCCCGAGGGAGTTGGGAGCCTGGTGCCGCGTCCGCTACTGGCTTACCGCTCACTGGCGGCGGTCGTCGCTGGGCTGGTGTCCGCAGGTCCCTCCGCTTGCTGGGGAGCCACCAGCAGTCCGGGATGCAGGGGAGGGGAAACGGCAGATCCACCTCCCCTTCCCGCTGGTCTCCGGGCTGCTCCGGGGGTCCCAGCCTCCAGTTCTCCTCCGCGACCTCCTCCCGTGGAGTCTCCCGTGGTCTCAGGTACTCCTCCTGCCGACCCTCATCCGATGTAGGCTCGTCTTCTTGCTTCTTTCTTCTAATTTCTTCTAGAATCTGTCTTTTCTTCAGAGACACTCTGTCTGGTGGTGTTTCTCATCCGCCATCTTCTGGGCGGGGCTAACCCTTCCTTTTGTTACTGTGCAGTGATTGGACAAGAAGAATTTCCACTGACAATTGCACGTTGGATAACTTCTCCATTCATTACACCACAAATTTCTTGTCTATTTTGTCCACAGACTCAGGAAAGAGTTAGGAAGAAGGCTACCATCTCCATCTCTCCTAATTCCCAGCAGGACTGTTAGCTCTCAAGATGCTTTCCAATTTCATATCCAATGTGTTTTGAAATCTTTTAGAGCCAAAAAGACCTTTGTTGCTAACTTATTTCTGGGATAGCACTCTGGTTGTGGAATATTCCTTGGACTTGGAATATCACCACACTCAGAGACCTTTTTCTTCCATTCATCAATACTAGTGGGTAAGGTGCTCTTTTCACATGGCCCTAAAACTTCCAGGTGTTTTGTCTTCCAAGTTATGGGTAGATTCTAAAAGTGGCTAATTAGTATATCTTCCATCCGGTGGCTCCTCTTGCTGTGCAAAAACATCAGGCATAGTTACCAGGCTCCAAATGGGATTTTCGTAATTGTTAGGGGGATTGTAAAGAAACACCTCTATGAATAAACTAGCAGAAACTTGTCTTTGCTGAAAATCACAGTCTGCATCTGGCCCCAAAGTTTTTAGCAAAAGAAAAAAGATAGGATTTTGATATGCAGGGGAGGTGGAGGAAAAGCATTTAGACAGTCCCTTAACAATCAGAACTATCAGAACTGTAGCACAAGCACAGGAGGTTTGCCTGGATGTAGGAAAGCAGTGAATGTAAGAAGCAATGAAACAAATTAGCAACATAAGCACCAGCTCTGCCTCTCCTTTGTGGCATTATTATTTAAAGTTCAAATGTCTTTGATACGATTAATTTAATCTTTTTAGGATACTGCCATGTTTGAAGAACCACAAAAGGAGGCTGAATGAGCTGAGAGAAATACACAAGTAGATCAGCAAGATGACAGCTGCTGCACTGAAATCTGGATTGTAATATGTCAGTTTCCTACCCATCACATATAATCCAGACAGAAACATAGCTTTTTGTCTGCCTTGTTATGATTTCCCTCTGTCTAGTGCGGTTTGGGTCACATCTGTTGGCTGCATTCTCATCTTCATGAGATCTGCACTGACTGATAGTTTAAACCCCGTGTTTATCTCTGTCTGCGGCTCTTATTTCTCTCCCAGGGAAGTCTCCAGAGAAGCACAGTATCCCCTGATGTGAGTGTCTTGGTTTTATTAATCAACAGTCAGTGCCCACATTCAGGCAGTTCTGTATGTTTCATGCTAGGACACTGGGTGTGTTTATTACGTATATCTTTTAACACTTATCATCTCAAGAAAAAATAATTTGATAAAATAAAAACATAAGCCTACTTCCTGAATATCTCAAGCTAATTAGAAACAGAACTGCTCACAATAAACAACCCAAGATCTGTTTGTTTGACTTTTGCATTTTTCTATTCATACATTATTCTGTCTCTCATGATGAAATGATTGAAAAACACTGCTTCGACCTGCAAAACTTGGCTAGTGGCTACATAAAGATATAAATTTTAGCATGCTTGTCTATACTCAAGACTTGGAAATCCTTTTGCATCTCATCCATTGCTAATGTTTCATATCTGCACATTGAATCTAACCCTTGATTTCTTTTGTAGACATATGTAATCTGAAGGCATGCAACATTTTGCAAATATTGGCCCATATTTTTATTTCATAAGGTCTTATTTGGTCTGTCGACCAAGTTTTGATTACTTCCATATTGCTCTTAATTGCCTTAATGTCCCCAAAGACTTTCCTATTTTGTGCATCCCTTTATCTTTGCTTCTTTTATGTCTTGCTGTGAGAGTACAAAATTGCTGACATATTCAATGTATTTAAATCCTGAGTGCTGCAGAAGAGTTTTCAAATCTGTTTTAATTTTCTGATACTCAGCCGAGGACCATTACACATTCTGTTCAGTTAATCTGTTTTTAATCATATCTGTAAATGCTAAAGTTGTACATGAGAGGAATGGCGCATAAAGTAAAACCAGACCAAGTGTACTTTAGCATATGTAAAATTAAATTCCTCTTTGTTCTAAGTACAAGTTTTATTTTTATATGGTTACATAGTTTTGACTTACACCAGACTTTATCTACAAAGAATTTATGGTACTCTACTGAAAAGAAAAAAAACTTAGGCATGTTCAAAATATTTATCAGTTGTTACTCATTCCCTTGATATCAAGTGAAAACTGATGTATGTAAGTGAGCCTTCAATTCTATTTCATAATGTACCAGCTTAGATACATTCAGCTGCAAATAACTAATAACTGCATTAACAGTGGTATGGACCATAAAGACAATTGCTCACTTAACATGAATTCTGGATGCTCCAGGCGCCTTCCGTCCTTTTGCTTGTCCATCCGTGGGCAGTCTGTGTTATCTCCCTTACAGCCACACCTCCGGACACCTTGCCCTTACTCTGCAGCGTCTAAGCAGGAAGGGAGGGGATAGAAGCAAAAAGACTTTCTCCCTTGCATGACTCACAACTTTTTTTCAGGGAAATCCTTCTTGGAGGGCCTCAGCCAAGTTATCTAGGCTAGAATTGGCCCACACGGTCACCCTTAGACCAATTATTAGCAAAAAGGCAAGAACTTGTCATGACTGGCTTATACTAACCATAATTTTCCTGGCCCTCACATTCTACTGCTTGAACAGAGTTATGTTATCAAGGAATACTTAGGCTGGATGGGGTGTGGGGGTGTAGAGAAAGGGATAGCCGTTTGGCACACTTAGTAACTATTCAAGGCTTAGGTCATGACTACAGAGGTAGCCACTGTTGTATTTAAACCTATGAAGTCAGCTACAATGTTCTCAAATGTTATATGTTTATACATTATCCCTTGTATCTTAAAATAGTACATTTTATTATAATATTTTCTTCCTGAGTACAATGGATACTATAAAGTATATTACTCCACACACACACAAGGGAAAACAGCAAAAGCCTAGAAATGGGAATAAAAATTTAAAAGAGGGAAGGAAAAGGACAAAGACTAAATTGTACCATATTTCTCTTGCAAAATCTTTCTTGTATAACAAATGCAGTGCTTTGTGTTTTGACCTACCAATGGTGAATTATTTCCTCAGAATAAAACCCTGGAGCTCAGTGGGTGAGGGGTTACAGTCAGTAGAGTATAATTCTGTTGCAGAATCTAGCCAGTTATCTAAATGAATAAATATAGAACTGTGGAAAGCTAGTATCTTTAGCCATTAATCTTCTCAGGCCTCTTATTCTTTGAGGGAGTTTGGTTCTCTAAGTTAGAACAAAAATAAGTAGAAAAAGCTAATGGAGGGTTAGTAACATTTTTATTCTTAGGACAGCCTCTGAGCTGACAATCAACACTTAGTTGCTGATTCAAGACTGGGGAAAATAATCACTCACATGTTCTAGTTTTACTTTGAAATTTAAAAGAAATATAATCACCTGTAAAAGGGTAAAAGTGAGACAGAAACTCATTTCACACTAACTTAAGCAAAACACAAAGATTTGGGGGAGCAATATTGGAATAAGAGAGACTCCAGGGGAGAACTCAGTCACCAGGACTTGAGAGGGTCAGGGATGGCCCGAGCCAGAGACCCCGAGTGCCCTGGTGGACTTCTCCTGTTACCGCTTCATTTTCTTAGCCCAGTGCTCTCTTCTGGATCGTATCCTTACAGCGATGTGATCAGAGGAAAGCACTCTTTCTTCAGGAAAAGTTTGAAACATCCTGAGAAACGACCCTCCGATTTTTCTGGTGCGGGTCGTGTGAGTATGCTGGAGTGGGTGGGGGACGGAGGAGTGACAAGGGGGTAGAGTGAGGAGTCCCAGGATTTGTCCAATTCGGGTGATGTTCTGGTCTCATGGTCAGGAGTGCGAGGGTGACACACACTCTGCCGCCAGCCCCTGCTAGCACCATGGCCTTGAAGAAATATTTCCAGAACAAGGGGAGTTGTTCTCAGTGGTAAATGTTAGCTGTAACACAGGCCTCCCTCCTAGAGTTCCTGATGTCTTAATGTGGGCATGGCTGTGACACGGTGACCAATGCCCCCAAGAGTTTTGTGACGAGCTGGTGTGGGCTCAGTACATTGAAAAAAAAAAGATTCCATGTTGTGCATGATCCAAGGCCCACTTTGAGAACCAGTTTAAGAAGTCTTGCAATCTTGGGCCATACACAACTAGGCTGAAACTGCTCTTCTGGACATTCTTAGATCCTCCTAAATATCACCACCCCCTATAGCCACACTTCCCCAGCTCATTTTTACTAAACTTGGTGCAGCACTTTAATATGCATTTATTTAATCATTCAGTAATATTATTTGGTGAATCTCAGGGATTGTGCTAAAGACAAGGTCCCTCTTCTCAGTGATACTTTCATGAAAGAGACAGGAAATGAAGTAAACCAGAGACTGAACAATTTAATTGTCGCTTATGATAAGTGCTAGGAAGGAAGTAAACAGGATACTGTGAAAGAGACTAAGTGTTTATGAAAGATCTACCTAAATAGGATTGATTTGTACATAATTCTCCTTAAGGAAAAGAAAAACAAAACAAGCCTCTCTACATTGATGGCTTTGGTGCCAAGCTCTCTCCTGGTCTGACTCAAGCTCTTCTATCTGCCATTCTCTGGATTTGCTTTCTTCTCCCTCTTTTTGTGGCATAGACACACAGAGCAAATAACTGAGTAAGTGACTTTCATTCTCTCAGTCCTTTCTTCCTTCCTCAGAGGAGCCTTTCCTCATTTATCTTGGGCTTCCTATTATTTCTTTTGCTATACGGAAAAGTTAAATTATTGATCTTCTTCAAACTTCCTCCCCCAACAAAGATGCCTAAAAGAAGGTGTTGGGCACCTTCTTTTAGCTTATAGCTCTGACTCGGGTTGTGCAAAGGCAATATATATAACCAAAGAGTTTGTACCCCTGTAATATTCTGAAATAAAAAAAGAGTACAGTATAATAAGATATTTTGAGAGACCACATTCACATAACTTTTATTACAATATATTGTTATTAAAATGCCTAAAAGAAGGAAGAGATCCTTGTTGGAAGACAACTGGTTAGGGAGAAGGAAGATGGTTTGGGGAGAAGTCTTCCCGATACTTTTCAGAATGATTGCCAAAGCAACAGCGTAGTCCAACTTCTCTGAGTGTATGTGCAACATATCAGGATAAGCCAGTCCTTATTTTTCTGTTTGTATATGTTTTCCATTTTTCCATTTGTATCACTTATTCTTGGTTCTAAACATACTGGTATGCTTATAAATAAACATAGTCAACCTAGTTATTCAATATATAACAACAGGTAAGTAATGGTGTTAAAGAAATCTCAGTGATGTTTGGATTTGAGGCAATTTTCTCCCATCATTGGATGTTGTTAATACACTTTCTGTAACCTTAGTCTGCCATGCCAGGCTGTGTACACTCAATAGGCAACCAAAGTCCAGGATAAGGGCCAAGCTTGTCATGTCTCAGCTGTCATGTTTTCTCTCAGGATGAATTGGTATTCGCCTCATTTCCAAGCTGGCCCGCTGTTTGCAGTGATGGAAATCTGTCACCAAAATCTTGGTGGGGCTTCCCAGAATCCAGGCTGTGCTGATGTAAGTTATGGGGCTAAAAGGAGTTTGTGACTTGGCAAAATGACATTTTATTTAAAATATTCTGGTAATGTTTATAAGGCACATTAATCACTTTTACAATATTTTAAAAACCAAGGAAAATTACTTGGCAATAAAACATGTCTTCCAAGGAAATTGTTTTGACACTTGTGGTCCAACATTCCCAAAAGCAAATAATTAGATTCCTAGCCTTATAGCCACAGTGTGATCAGTCTCTCAGAGAATGGGCCTTTATTAATCCTTTTCTTCCCTTTCTTACTCAGGCTACTCTCTAATAATACTTTGTTTTCTTTTCTAGTCTTCCTTCTGTTGCCACAATATTTTTTAATTTTTTAATTTTTATTTATTTTTTTGCTAGCAGGCTCAACTTTTCTAAGTTAGTTATTGGAGCTTTCTTTATTTTGATGCACTTTTCTGAAATCCCTAGATTCTTCTATTTCTTAGGTCCATCTTATAAGATAGTGAGCTCATCAAACAGATAATGGAGAGTATTTATTGAATGTTCGCTGTGTGAACAGGAATGACCAAGGTAAGACGCAGAAATGCTTATGGTCCAGTTGGGAGAAAGCACATGAAAATGACAAAGGAACAGAAATGAAGTGAACAGTGTCAGTAAGTGGCTCCAGATGGATAATTGAGGGATTTCCAGTTGGATCAGGTTCATTAAGGGAGATATTCTGGAGCAACTGAGAGCAGAGAATGGAAGGAAGGAGTGGAGTTAGACCGGCTGGGAACCAGAAAGGGGGCTCTCTCCACTGGTCCACAGAGTCATAATGGGATTCACAGGAGTTCTGCTTCTAGCAGCCACTTTAAGAGCAGCCTTTGTATCTCTTGAACTCCTAAGAGATGATCAGTTTCCTAGCCTAGTCAGAACCAGTGTTGTCAACTGTGCACCCCACAACAGTTAATTAAACCCTTCCAGCTGGACATCTCTACGGAAACTAAGTGGTGGGTGTGTACATTCATTTGCCTAGGGAGTTGGGAGACACAGTAGCTTTAGAAAAATTTTCTTTGCTAAAAAATTTTGTTCCCAAAATCTGTTCTTTGTGAAAAATATCACATCTTCCCATTTGGAAAATCAGATTGGATATAAAAAGTGGAGTTTCCAAAAACACATGCTTAACATAATTCTTGCTTTCTCAAGGTGATAAACAATAGCTGATGAACAGCAAACCACTCTGAATTATAGAAGCTCTCTGTTAACCCACAGGGGATTTTAACAGATTTTTAAGTTTCTGTCTCTTAACTCTAATTTTCTTCTCCTGGTAAATAGATAAGTAAAGTTAACCTCACAGTCAGACCAAACACTTCCTTCTGATCCTTGTTTTCTCTCTCTAGGAAGCCTGAGTCCTTACTACAGTGAACTTTTAGCAGTTTATAGACTGTGCCAGGCACTCAAATACCTTCTTGCTTTTCCCTATGCTGCAATTTTTGCCTCGAATTCTCCTCCTTGCATTCTCTCATGAGCAAATACCTTCTTATACTCAAAAGTCATCTAATCTCTGAAAACAGCCCATTCTTTCTTTTTTTAGAACTAAACTTTTTTCCACTGCGTTCTCCAAGCACCTTGATCAGATCTCCTTTACAGACTTAGGGCAACATGTTATCTTTTAGAGAGGTCATGTTTTTACACCCTACCCTGTTTGAACTCTTTAGGGCTATGGATGTGATTTATTATATTTGTACCTTTAATCATTTTTACCACAAAGGGCAGACAGCAGGTGTTCACATCATTCTTATGAAACAAGAATCAATAATTTCCTTTTTGTGGCTCCTTCATTTCTCTAGAACACCATCTCACCTTTTATAGGTTCTAGACAAAAAGAGAGACTTCATCTAAATATGTATAACACTGCATAGAATTTCAAAACTTCCAAAAATCAAAAATTTTGCTCTTAGATTCTTTGAACACTTCTTATATCAAATTTCCTTTGGCAGTTTAAATGCAAAAATGTCTGTGTTAACATTGCCTCAACTCCCATAGCAGACTTTATTATTTCTTTTGCATGTTCATTAAAGTGTTCAAAAATACAGGGGTTCTGACAGATATTTGATATAAAAAGTAGTGACTGAGTTTGATATTGTAAAATAAAAGTATATGGGAAAGTTGGTTATTTCATATATTGCTCTCTAGTTAAACATATATTTTACTGTTTTATTTTCCAAACAATATATATAGTCAGCACTTTACATTCATCCTTTTCCCTCCTCTTGGGTGTTTTATTTGCATTTTATATTTATATTCTAAAATTCTTAAGTATAAACATTCTTGTGAATTATTGATGACCTTATGGAAATGACTAGAATGTAGATAATGTTTATGTGCATATGTATATTTTTATACATACTAGGATTTATATAGAATACTAATTTATTATCAGTTAGGAGGTTTTAGAGCTAAATGCTATGAACACTTTCAAGAGTTTAGTAATTCAGCGTTGAAAATAAGAATAATTTATATGTAACTGAAGGAGAAGCCCCCTCCCCCAAAAAAGTCATGAAAGAAGAAGGAATATTTCCTAACTCATTCTATGAAGCTAGAATTATTCTGATACCCAAACAAGACAAAGATATTGTAAAAAAAAAAACCCACAGACCAATATCTGTTAAGAAATACTCAACAAAACATTATCAAATCAAACTCAGTAAGTTATGAAAAGAATTGTGTATTATAATTAAGTAGGATTTATTACAAGTATGCAAGGCTGTTAACATTTGAAAATCAATTAATGTAATCTATCACATCAAGAGGCTAAGGAAGAAAAATCACATGAACATATTAGTAGATGCAGAAAAAGTATTTGAAAAAATTCAATAACCATACATGATAAAAACTCTCAGCAAACTAGGAATAGAGGGAACTTCCTTAACTTGATAAAAAACTTCTATAAAAAAGCTATAGCTAACATTATACTTAATGTTGAAAAACTTGATGCTTTTCCATTACGATCAGGAACAAGTCAAGAATGTTTCCTTTCACCACTGCCTTTCAACATTGTAGTAAAAAATTCCTAACTAATGTAATAAGACAAGAAAAGGAAATAAAATATACAGAAGGAAGAAATAAAACTCTCTAGGCCAGCTCCAAGATGGCAGACCAGAGACACCATCAGCTGGAGCATCTCAGTAAGAAGAAGAAGTTTTAGATGAAAGAGAAAATGCCAAATAGATTGACAAACATAGATCAGATGAGGGTCTGAAGAAAGGGTGCCTGAGCCTTCAGGAGACTCCACAGAAAGAGGTTGCAGAGCAAAACTGCAAGGAGAAAGGTATCCATGGAGATTAACCCCAAAGATTTGGAGACCAGTGAGAAGGGTAGATCAGTGAGAGTGGTAGATCAGTTCCCCCAAAAGGGAACATCAACTCTCTGGCAATGAATACCAACCAAAATCAGAATATTGCAATGACAGAAAAAGAATTTTATATATGGATTGTAAGGAAGCTCGATGAAATAGAGGATAAAATAGAAACCCAACACAAAGAAACCACAAAAACAATACAGGAAATGAATGAAAAATTCACTAAGGAAATTGAAATGTTAAATAAAAATTGAACAGAACTTCTAGAAATGAAAAATTCATTCAAGGAATTACAAAACACAGTGGAAAGCCTTAAGAACAGGTTAGATCAGGCAGAAGAATGAATCTCAGAGCTTTAAGTCAATACCTTTCAATTAAACAAGTCAGTCACAGACATAGAGTGGAGAAATAAGATGAAAGAACAAAGTCTACAAGAAATATGGGCTTATGTAAAGAGGCCTAACATAGGAATTATAGACATTCCTCATGATGAAGAATAAAATATACATGGGTTAGATAATTTATTTGAGGGAATAACTGAGGAAAATTTCCTTGGTCTTGCTAGAAATCTAGACATCTAGGTACAAGAAGCTAGAAGGACTCCTGGGAAATTCATTTCAAAGAGGTAATCACAATGACACCCAGTCATCAGACTGGCCAAAATAAACACAAAAGAGGCACTCCTACAAGCCTTAAGGCAAAAGCAGCAGGCAACTTACAAAGGAAAACCCATCAGATTAACTGCAGACTTTTTAACTGAGACTTTACAAGCCAGAAGGGACTGGGGCCCCATTCTCAGTCTATAGCCAGCCTAGAATTTTGTATCCTACCAAACTAAGCTTTGCATATGAGGGGGAAATAAAGACTTTCTCAGACAAAGAGACACTGAGGGAATTTTTAAAGAGAATACCTGCCCTATAGGAAGTACTCAGAACTGCATTATACATGAATCAGCACAGTAGACACCCATCAGTTTTAAATCAGCCAAAAGCTAAAGGTTAAAAGCCAAATACAACAGTGCCTCAAGAGAGAAAACAAAGCAACAAAATTCAACTCAGCAAGATGAACAGAAATCCATCCTATTTATAAATTCTTTCAATAAATGTGAGTATCTTGAATTCCCCACTCAAGAGACATAGGTTGGCTGAATGGATAAAAAAATACAAGCCAAGTATCTGCTGTCTCCAGGAAATATATCTAACCTACAAGGACTCATTCAGACTCAAGGTGAAGGGATGGAAAACAATGTTCCATGCAAATGAAAACCAAAAGAAAGCTGATATAGCAGTTCTCATATCAGACAACATATATTTCAAATCAACAGAAGTAATGAAAGACTAAGATGGTGATTATATAACAGTAAAGGCAATAATTCAATAAGAAGACATAACAATTCTGAATATTTACATACTTAACACAGATACACCCAGATTCCTAAAGCAAATCCTAGTTGATCTAAACAAAATGATAAACAGGAGCACTATAATAGCTGGGGACTTTCACACCCCTCTGACAGAAGAGGACATATCCTCCAAACAGAATATAAACAAAGAAACAATAGACTTAAATAAAACTCTAGAAAAAATGGGCCTAAAAGTTATTTACGGAACACTCTACCCCAAAGCCACTGAATATACATTCTTCTCATCAGCTCATGAAACATTTTCTAAGATTGATCACATCCTAGGCCACAATATGTGTCTCAACAATTTTTTAAAAAAATAGAAATTATACCATATATATCCTCAACCATAATGGAATAGAATTAGAAATCAATGCCAACAGAAACACTCACCTCTACACAAAGTCAAGGAAACTAAACCATCTACTGCTGAATGGTAGTCAGGTCAAGGAGGAAATTAAGATGGAAATTAAAAGATTCTTTGAACTAAATGATAAAGGGACACAGGTTATCAAAATCTGTGCGATACAGCTAAAGAAGTCCTGAGAGGAAAATTCATAGCCACAAATGTCAACATCCAAAAGACAGAAAAATCACGAAACAATAATCTAATGAATTATCTCAAGGAACTGGAAAACCATGAACGAAAGCAACCTTAAGCAAAAAGAACAAATTGGGAGGCATCAATTTACCAGACTTCGAGCTATACTACAAGGCTATAGTCACCAAAACAGAGTAGTACTGGCACAAAAACAGAAACATAGATCAATGAATCAGCACAGAGAACCCAGATATATTAATAAAACTACCATCATATCATCATCTGATTACTGACATAGCAGAAAGAAATTTGTACTAGGGAAAATAATCCCTATTCAATAAATGGTGCTGGCAAAATTGGATAGCCACATTTAGAAGACTGAAATAAGATTCACACCTTTCACCACCCACAAAAATCAACTCATGATGGATAACAGAGTTAAATCTAAGGCATGAAACTATAAGAATTCTAGAATAAAATGTTGTAAAAACTCTTATAAGAATCAGCCTAGGCAAAGAATTTATGAAGAAGATCCCAAAAGCAATCACAGGAGCAATAAAAATAAATAAATGACATGTGACCAAATTAAAAAGCTTCTACACAGCCAAAGAAACTATATCTAGAGTAAATAAATGACTGTCAGAATGAGAGAACATGTTTGCATGCTATACAGCCAATAAATGGCTGATAACTAGAATCTATAAAGAACTCAAGTAAATCAGCAAAAAAAAAAAAAAAAAAAAAAATCAAACCCATTATTAAAAAGTGGTGAAAAGACATGAGAAGAATCTTTTCAAAATAAGATAGACTAATGGCCAACAAACATATGAAAAAATGTTTAACAGCTCTAATCATCAGGGAAATGCAAAGTAAAACCACAATGACATATCACTTAACTACAGTGAGAATGGGTTTTATCAAAAAATCCCAAAACAACAAATGCTAGTATGGAGGCAGAGAGATAGGAACACTCTTACACTGCTGGTGGGACTACAAACTAGTACACCTTTATGGAAAATCGTAAGGAGATACCTCAAAGAGCTAAAAGTAAAACTACCATTTGATCTAGCAATCCCACTACTAGGTATTTACCCAAAGGAAAAAAAGACATCCTATCAAAAAGACACCTGCACTCAAATGCTTATATCAGCACAATTCACAATTGCACACATGTGGAAACAACCCAAGTGCCTGTCAATACATGAGTGGATTAATAAAATGTGGCATATGTATAGGATGAAAAATGTTGGGGAGCTAATACCTTTTGTATTAACCTGGATGGAACTTGAGACCATTCTTCTAAGTGAAGTATTACAAGAATCGAAAAACAAACACCACATGTACTCACCATGTACTCACTCACTAAGCAATCAACACTTATGTTTACATATGGAAATAACATTCATTGGAAATCAAGCAGATAGAGGAAAGAGGGGATGTGTAAATTCACATAGAATGGGTATTAGGCACACTATCCAGTGGAAGGGCACACTTATTACTTTGGCTCATTGGTACAAAAGCAATTTTTATAATAAAAATATTCATACCCGTGTAATATTCTAAAATTAAATAAATAAATAATAAGTCGACCACCAAAAAAAATAGACATAAACTATCTTTGTTCATACATGTCATGTTTTATCTATGTAGAAAATCCAAAAGAATCAACAACAACAAACCCAAAATCAAAACAAAGCAAAACGAAAAATACTCTTAGAACGAATAAGCCATTATAACAAGGTTATAGGATATAACATCAATATACAAAAGACAATTGCTTTCATATATACCAGCAATAAACAAATGGAATTTGAAATTAAAATTATATCACCATTTACATTAGCACCCTCCAATCTGACAAAATATGTACAGGATCTGTTTGAGGAAAACAACAAAACTCTGATGAAAGATATCAAGCAAGAACTAAATACATGGACACATAGTCTGTGTTCACGGAGAGAAAGACTTGATATTGTAAAAATGCCAGTTCTTCCCAACTTGATCTATGAATCAACACAATCACAATAAAAATCCCACAAGATTTTTTTATGTGTGTGGATAGCAGAAAACTAATTCTAAAGTCTATATGGAGAGACAAAAAACCCAAAATATCAACTCGATATTGAAGGGAAAGAACAAAGTCAGAACTAACACTAACTTCAAGTCTTACTATAAATCAACAGTAATTAAGACATGTTGTATTGGCAAAAGAATAGACAAGTTGACTGATGCAACAGAGTAGAAATCCCAGAAATAAAGTCATGTAAATATAGTCAATTTATCTTTGACAAAGGATCAAAGGCAAAATATGATGAAGCGAAGATATTTTTTCAATAAATAGTGCTGGAACAACAGGATGTCCACATGCAAAAAATTTTTAAAAAATAAATGAATCTAGTTATAGACCTTACACCATTTATAAAAACTAACTCAAAATGGATTATATACCTAAAAATAACATTAAAAACTATAAAACTTATAAAAGATAATATAGGAGAAACCTAGATGACTTTGGGTATGGTAATGACTTTCTAGATACAATAAAAAAGACTCAACCCATGGAAAAAAATTGATAAATTGGGCTTCATTAAAATTAAAAACTTCTGCTCTGTGAAAGACAATGTCAAAAGAATGAGAAGACAGGCCACAGACTAAAAGAGAAAATATTTGCAAAAGACATATCAAATAAAGGACTGTTACCCAAAATATAACAAAGAACTCTTAAAACTCAGCAATAAGAAAATGAACAACTCAATTTAAAAATGGGGGCAAGAGACCTGAATAGACACTTTACCAGAGAAAGCATACAGAGGACAAGTAAGCATATGAATATATGTTCAATATCATATGTCATTAGGGAATTGCAAATCAAAACATCAATGAGATAGCTCTTCATATCTATTACGGTGGCCAAAATCCAGCACACTGGTTACACCAAAAGCTGGTGTCTATCTTGGAAGACAGATCGACGGTTTCTTACAAAACTAAACATACTCTTATCATGTGATCAGCAGTTGCATTCCTTGATATGTACTCAAATGAATTGAAAATTTGTGTTCACACAGTACCTACACAAGGATGTGTATAGATGCAGTATTCATGATTGCCAAAACTTGTAAGCAACTAAGATGCCGTTGAGTAGGTGAGTGGATAAACTAGAACTTCTAGTACATGTAGACAATTGAATATTACTCAGCATTCAAGAGCAATGAGCTGCCAAATTATGAAAATATATGGAGGAAACTTAAATGGATATTACTAAGTGAAAGAAACCAATCTGAAAAAGCTACATACTTATGATTCTAACTATATGACATTCTGGGAAAATGTAAAACTATAGACACAGTAAAATGACTAATGATTGCTAGGGGTTGGAGGAAAGGAAAGATGAACAGGCAGACACAGAGAATATTTAGGGCAGTAAAAACTATTCTGTGTGATACTATAATGGAGGATACATGCCATTATACAGTTGTCAAAACCCATGGAATGTACAACACCAAGAGTGAACACTAATGTAAACTATGGACTCTGGGTGATAATAATGTTTATCCATTATAACAAATGTATTACTTTGGTGTGTGATATTAATAGTGGTAGAGATTATATACAAGTGGGGCTATATGGTAATTCTATACATCTCAATTTTCCTGTCAACCTAAAACTCTAAAAAAGAAAGCCAAAACTAAGTATAAAAGTATATGCATATGTCTTTTAAAGAACTTCAATCATAATAAGAGAAATACAAATTAAAACTATACAAAATACCATTTCTTATCTCTCAAGTAGCCCCAGTTAAAAATCTAGATGACACCACCAGTGAGGCTATGGGACACCTCAGACATTTCATTATGGAATGCAAAATGGTACAATACCTATGAATGGAAGTCTGGCATAAGGCAATACAATGACATAAATATTTAACCTTTGACTCTAGGAAACATTCACTATGAGTTTGATGGCAAATCTATAGGAATATGAAATATCATATGCAAAATATTATACAATGTGGCATTATTTGTAATACTAACATGCATATCCATAGGAGATTGGTGAATAACATATGGTATGTCCACACAACAAAACCCTACGCAGTCATTAAACAAACAAATAAAACCAAGAAAGATCCTTATTACACTAATTGATTTATAAGATGCTGTTATGTGAAAAATCAAGATACAAAAGAGTGTATCATGTGATTACTTATTTTTTTTGGTAAAAAATCCACACAAAGACTAAACCAGAAAGTAATGAAAATGTTTACCTAAGGGTGCATTGGGGGAATTATGATAAAATGGAAATTTTTTGAGAATATATTTTATATGGTTCTGAATTTTAAATCATACAAAAATTTTAAATATTCATAAATTAAATTTAATGAGAAAGGGTGAAAAAAACCCAATTTTTTTAACTGATTACAAGCAGTAACAAATGGACCTAATTACATATCAAGTTATTCTATAACCACCTAGGGAAAATAATACATTTAAGTAACTTTTTTTCACAATACTCTGTAAATCCTTAGTGAGATATAGTCTATAAGAACAATGTAGTCAAATCTGGCACCTTAGTTATTTTGCTATTATGAATTGTATTTTGTTGCATTGATGTAATGTGTCAATGTATTAATGTTTGAAACCAGAGTTTCTACTGTGGAAGTAGAAAGAAACAAATATGAAATGGAGACGGTGAGGAGGAAACTGTGGTGGTGGATTTGAATTACAGGTATCCATATGAGTACATGTAAACTCATGATTTAAAAATTTTATAGTGATTTTGAAGCTTAATGCCATTTGCTTCTTTGGTTGTTTATTCTGAAATGCAGGAATATATCCTCCCATCCCCCAACCTCCCGCCCTGCTACAATTCTGTCCACTAAAATGCCTAGAATCAGTTACATTCAAGGAATAATCAGCACACCTAGAACCCAGATCTTGTTTCTAAACAGCATTTTCTGCTAAAGGGAATGAGGGTTTTTGGAGAAATGCTTATTTTTCCAGGGGCAGAAAACATACGTGGTAAGCCTCAGACACCATGTGCCAGAAATCAAGGAAGTGCTCAAATCCAAATCGGCATGTCAAAAGAATAAAAGGGCTACCTTGAAGGCTTCCCCCAGGCAAGGTATGTAATACCTAAATAATAGCAGTAATATTAACAGCAATGGATTAAAACACATAGAAAAAGAGAAATACAAGAAATGAGAGAGAGAAAAAGAGACAAGAGAGAGACAGAGAGAGAGAGAGAGGTGGGGAAAGATTTTTCTATACAGATGAATGCCATATAATAAATCTAGAATGAATGATAGAATTAGAAAATCACCATTTTGCATCTCCCCAATGTAATAAGTGTATTAGGCAAGGATTATCAATGGATGATAATACTACTGGATGAATCTTTACTGGGGAATAAGATAGTCATGTAATCTCAAAGTGTCATTCCTCAGATTACCAATTAATTACTAAAAGAAAATTGTACTCTGTTATAGAGACATCTGGCAGTCACTAGCTGAAAAAAATCGCCAAACTTTGTACTACCTATAGTGGGACAGCCTGACAGGTGTACCTCTTGATAAGATGTAATAAAAAGCATACAACCCATTTCCATAACATTCCGGACTAAAATCTTTAACCTGAGTCTAATTATGAGGAATATATGAAACTAATCCAAAATGTGTGATACATTCTTTAAGATAACTGACCTGGAATCTTCAAAACCTGTTCTAAAATCAGAGAAGACGAGGCAATGTTATAGTTCAGGAGTCAGCAAAATTTTTCTATAAAGGGCAGATAGCAAATATTTCATGCTTGTGGTTTACATAAGGTCTCTGTTGCATATTCTTCTTACATTTATTTATTTATTTTTTGCTCTTATAGTTCAGTTTTACAACTCTTTAAAAATTCTTGGCTTGAGATCCAAGAACAAATCATGCAGAATTGGTTTATGGGTCATAGTATGGTAACTGCTGTTATAGATTAAAAGAAAATGAAGAGACATAACAACCAAATGCAATTTGTGAAATTTGATTGGAGCCTCGATTGAAAAACAAAGCATCTATAAAAGTCATTTGGGGAATAACAGGGGAAATTTAAATGTGGTCTATATATTAGAATGTACTTTTGAATCATTGCTGCCTTTTTAAGATGTGATCATAATATTATAGTTCTACTGGAAGGTGTCCTTCTTAGGCAAGTCTGCTGAAATATTCTGAAGTGAAGTGCCATGATGACCATAATATACTCTCACATGCTTCAAGGAAGGAAATAGAAATAAAAGATACTAGGAACCAATACGTGTTCTTAAAAGATTGAATGAATATTCATCCAATTTACCCATTCTTTTGCAAATGTATCTGGAGAGCTGAAACATCACAAAAATCAATGGCCAGATTCTATGCAGGAATGGATGAAATCAAACCTCTAGAATTGAGTCTAGATTTGATTTATTGGTATGTGAAGAATTGAATCAAACTTGAATGGTAAAAGAGGCCAGAAAAATTGATTAGCTTTAGCATAAAAGGGAAATATTAAGAGAAATCATAACGACAAATTAGTTTTTGAATCTCAAATCAGAATACCAGATCTTTAAGGACCATGGAGAGTATTACTCAAACCTGCTCATTTTGCAGATAAGGAAACCACCACCTAGACAGTTTTATTTTGGTCCAAATTTATCAAATAGTTAGTGTAAGAACAGTACATCTATCTTTCCACTGTACCATAGCTGCTTAGTATAGCTCAAAGTTTATACATTTGATAAAGCCCTCATTTACTTAATTTATAAGATTAGCTTTCTTACCAATCCCTTCAAACACAGCAAAATGTTCAATAGTTCTTTTTTCCTACTTGTGACTAGCGGTAGATAAAAACAGAATAAATAAGAAGTTGAGTAATTTGGTGGAAGTTACCCAATAAATTCAGGCTAGTGTGCAAACATTTTGGTAAAATGACTCTTAAATATCCACCCCTTCCTTCTAGCATAAAACAATTCAAACTCAGAGGGCACTTAGCATTGTGAAGGCAGAGAAAGTGACCATGGTGTTTGTTTATTTGTTTGTGATTTACATTGTAAAGCACAGCAGTATTCGGAGCTGAGATATATTTGCAAAAATCTGATTATCTTGTAGAGGCACCTTCCTGAGTCAGAACAACTTTTCCTTCCTGTTCCAATGATTAAATAAACCACATTCAAAGCTAAGGGAAATACAAGCTGGGATCATGGGAAAGGGAGGAATTAGAGGGATGTAAGGCACAGAAAATCCACAGTGCAAAGAGACTCAGCAGAGAAGATGTGAAGTGGAGTTTTCCTCCCCTCTAGAGACAACAAGAGGATAATTTCACGGTCGGCTTTTAGAGAAAGAGTGAAGAACCCAGGTGCTTTGAAGGTCCACTTTCATTTGATAGATGTGAATTCCCTCCAGTTTTATATTCAAAATTACTCCTTCATTTGAAAAAAAAAAAAAAAGAAATTGCAGGGATTTGTGTGTTGATAGTATCCTTAAATCTCTAGGAGCTAGGATTATTAAAGTTCCAATTAGCTTATATTGGAGTTTGACATCCAAAGACCCCTCTATTAAAAAGAGATTGCTGTGTGGTCGGTTCTGCAGATAGCTTTGATGTCTTTAGCAAAAGGTATCTTTTCAACGTAAAAAGAATGGAGCAGTGGCCGCCCATGGCTGCCTTCAGTGTGAGAATGTGGTGGAATATTTTATTGTTGGGTTGGCATTGAAGTCTGCTGTGAAATGATTTTTATGAATGCTATTCCCTAGGAGGCTCACAGAACTGAGAATTTCATGTCAGGAGGCCATGATCCCAGGGAACGGAAATCAAATAAATAAAGGTCTGGGGAATTATGGTCTATGGGATATATTTTCTTCTCAAAATGAGTCTATAGTTCACTTTGATGGTGAGTTTAAATGGATCATATGAGAGCAGAAAAATACATCTATCTTTAAGTGGTAACAAAGTTCCATTTAAGAATTTCTTCCATAAAAATAATATCTGAGGTCTAAAATTCAAGAGAAAAAATAAGACGAGAAAAGAGAATAGTTACTACATGTGATAGAGGGAGATGGTTTAATATATAATTTAAAAGCTTTTGATTTAATGAAATTCATATTTAAGAAATAGAAAAATGACAATTTAGAGCTTCCTATTCTAGAAGGTTGTATGTTTGAGGGTTATTTGCTAACAGTCCTATTGAAAGGGTGTCTCCTTAAGGGGAAAGAGGCTAATTTCAAGAAGGAAGAGCCAAAAATAGGTTGCCCACAGCTGCAGACCAAGGAACTGACTCTCAGTTGAAGCAGAATGCTGGTTATGTTCTGAGTCAATGCAGTCATCTCTACAGCAGCATAATTTGAGAAGATGTTTCAAAATATGGATTTCTACACTCTGACCCTATAGAAATTCTGAACAAATGTTCAGTAAGTCCAGCTTAAGGAAACTTTATAATTATCTTCCAGAGAGAAAGCACGTTTTAGACACACAGTGAGAGAACAATAATTAATAAAAGCTTCATATTCAAATATGAGACACAGTCTTCAGACATTTGTATCCTGAAAGACTATTAGATTGACGCATTCATTGCTAATAATGATTTGGATAACTCTTTGTAATGTTGTTAAACTATAAATAATTGAGACCATTGTGGTCATAATAGAGCCTAATTGATTAAAATCTAAGAATAATAAATACAGGATTTTAAAATCTGTAATAAAAGAAAAAAGTTCTAGAGTAAGTTTTTTCTATCAGGTGTTATGAGAATCAAATGATGTATTTGATGAGAAAACACCAAAAACCCTATACAAATATTAGAAAAAAATTAATGCCAAGCACTAGTAAATGCTCAATATATGTACTTTCAACGGATATTAAGCGCCTAAAATTGTCTGTTTATAATTTTTTTCCCATTCTATTACATACATATTCTATAAATTTGCTGGTAAAATGAGGCAAATAATAGCAAACATAAACATTGCAGGAGATAATGTAGAATGGCAATATTCAAGTGAATCAGGCTGTTATGGTAGTGCCAATAAACAAAGGCAATGTTAAAATATACAGGTTGATATAATTCTTTATGTCTCTTCTAAGAAATAATCCTTTAGAATACATTCTAAATTCAGGTTGTAGGTTTCTGTCCAGCATGTTAGGGCCAAGATTTTGGAGATTCCAACATAAAAAATAATAAGACCAGAAAAATGACTAAGAATAGTAATGACTATATGAGGACATAATACAAAATGTTCTACCTACTTTAGCACCTTTTGTTCCCACAACTCTGTGGAGTAAATTTTTTCTTATTAAAAGCAAGGCTAAATAACTTGCCCAAGGTCATGCAGATAATAGCTAACAGAGCTAATGCCAATTCCACTTAGTAATCTTAATCAGGACTCTAGCGTTGCAGTCAAATTATTATAGAGAAGACACAGGTCCCTCCTTCTATGTGGCCATGAAGTAGCCACCAAATTCTACATGTAAATAGCCCCTGGTTCAGTGCTGCTTTGAGGGGACTACGAGTTTTTAGGGTCCTTTTGTTTTGTGTTGACTGTGAGGGGGACTCAGATTTTAGGGGATTTTGGTTTTAGCACCCTCTCTCAGTGGGTGGATGTTGAAGGTGGAAAGAGAAGAGGGAAAGTTCAGATCCTTACCCAAAGCAGATAGGTATGGGTGTACCCCAATCTGCCTACACAGGCTTTCAGAAGGCCCTTAAGGTGGCAAAAATGATTGTCTTCCCCTTCTATGTCCAATTTGCTTAATTGTGCTCATCTAGAGAATATAAATTGGACAAAAATATTGTTCCCCTGAATCAGAGAAAGGTGAATTGGACTGATGCTAAGAAATGTTCTCCACCTTTGACTGTAATTGGAGATTGTAGTAATCTACCCAGAATTACTTTTAAAAGTCTTCAGGCCGGGCGCGGTGGCTCACACCTGTAATCCTAGCTCTCTGGGAGGCCGTGGTGGGCGGATCATTTGAGCTCAGGAGTTCGAGACCAGCCTGAGCAAGAGCGAGACCCCATCTCTACTATAAATAGAAAGAAATTAATTGGCCAACTAATATATATAGAAAAAATTAGCCGGGCATGGTGGCACATGCCTGTAGTCCCAGCTACTTGGGAGGCTGAGGCAGCAGGATTGCTTGAGCCCAAGAGTTTGAGGTTGCTGTGAGCTAGGCTGACGCCACAGCACTCACTCTAGCTTGGGCAATAAAGTGAGACTCTGTCTCAAATAAAAAAAAATAAAATAAATAAATAAAATAAAAAAAAAAAAGTCTTCAGAGTCAAAGACCACACAAAAATATTCAAAGGAGTTCAAAGTAATTGTATCAGTAATCTTCCTGTCTACACAATTCCCAGCTGAGCAAAATTATGACACAAAGTTTGGAGAGCAGAGTTGTGATTTACTATAGTGGTTCCCAAAGAGATCCATCAAATGAAGATGGTAATGCAAACAGCTTATCTGGAATTTTTATTGGGAATTGAAATTTATACACAATACATAATCACTTTTTTATTAGGGTATTCCCAAAGTCAAATAGAAAATAGCAGGAAAGCAAGATTGAAAAAAAAAAACAAAAACAAAAACACCCAAAGAAACACCAGCATATTCTATCCAACCTCTGCTTTAGATATTTTAATAGATATCTCAAGCCACTCAAACTTGAACTTGTCTCAAGTTCAAGTTCACTCAACTGACTTCCCATTTTTCACCTCAATTACCAATTTACAAAGTTTCTTTTCTTCCTCATTCCATTTAAAAATGGTTTGGCAAATTTGTCTGAGAGACTCCTAGATTTGATAAATGAATTCGGTAGAGATTCAGGTTACAAAATCAATATACACAAGTCAGAAGCATTCATATATGCCAAGAACAGTCAAGCCGAAACTCAAATCAAAAATGCAATACCTTTTTACTATTGCTCCAAAGAAAATTAAATATCTAGGAGTATATTTAATGAAAGATTTATACAAGGAGAACTACAAAAAGCTAAAAAAAGAAATTGTAGAAGATGTAAACAGATGGAAAAATCTACCTTGTTCATGGATTGGTAGAATCAATATCGTTAAAATGTCAATATTACCTCAAGTGATCTACAGAATTAATGCAATCCCCATCAAAGTACCACCATCATTCTTTACAGAGCTAGAAAATATAATTCTTCACTTTGTATAGAGCCAGAAAAAACCTTGTATAGTCAAAGCAATCTTAAGTAAAAAGAACAAACTGGGAGGCATCAGTCTTCCTGACTTCAAGCTGTACTATAAGGCAATAATAGTTAAATCAGCCTGTGACTGGCACAAGAACAGAAGCATCAATATTTGGAATAGGACTGAGATTCCAGAGGTGAGACCATCTGCATATGGTAACCTAATCTTTGATAAAGCAGACAAAAATATACAAGGGGGAAAAGAATCTCTCTTCAATAAATGGTGCTGGAAAAACTGGATATCTACATGCAGAAGAATGAATCAGAATCCCTACCTCTCACCTCTCACAAAATTCCACTCAAGATGGATAACAGACTTAAACCTAAGGCATGAAACCTTAAGAATCCTAGAAGAAGATGTTGTGAAAACCCTATCAGACATTGGCCTAGGCAAAGAATTCTTAAAGAAGACCCCCAAAGCAATCACCACAGCAACAAAAATAAACAAATGGGATCTGATCAAATTAAAAAGCTTCTGCACAGCCAAGGGAACTATCATTACAGCAAATAGACAACCTATAGAATGGGAGAAAATATTTGCTGTCTACACTTCTGATAAAGGTCTAATAACAAGAATCTATCTAGAACTTAAAAGAATTAACAAGAAAAAAATCAAACAACACCATCAAGAAATGGGCAACGGAAATGAACAGAAACTTCTCCAAAGAAGACAGAATAATGGCCTGAAAACATATAAAAAAATGCTCAACATCTCTAATCATTAGAGAAATGCAAATCAAAACCACAATGAGATATCACCTAACCCCAGTGAGATTGGCCTGTATCAAGCCCAAATGACAAATTGGCCCAAAACAACAAATGCTGGCGAGGATGTGGAGAAGACAGGAACACTCTTACACTGCTGGTGGGACTGAAAATTATTAGTGCAACCTTTGTGAAAAAGAATTTGGAGATACCTCAAAGAGCTAAAAATAGAAATACCATTCAACCCAGCAATAGTGCTATTAGGCATCTACCCAAAAGAGCATAAGACATTCTATTGTAAAGACATCTGCACCTGAATGTTTATGGCAGCACAATTCACTATTGCAAGGACATGGAAACAGCCCAAGTGCCCATCAATTCATGAGTGGATAATTAAAATTTGGTATATGTCTACAATGGAATATTACTCAATTCTAAGAAACAACAATGAGCTACCACCGCTTATACTATCCTGGATTAAGCTTAAGCCCTTTATCCAAAGTGAGGTGACATAAGATCAGGAAAATGGTCTGCACATGTACTCGCCATCAAATTGGTACTGACTGATGAAAACTATGGTGCTCAAATGGTGGTGGTGTTCACCAGGGATTTGGGGATAGGGAAGGTAGACCCACATCTTAGGGATGTGGTGAGCATTGTGGAGGGGAAGGGCATTCCTCTAACCCTTCCTAGGGAGAGGCAAAGATATAAAATGTAACCAAAATGTCAAAAAAAACCCCAAAACATTTATCAGGTGTTGGGCAGGTGGGAGGGGAGAGGAGGGGATGAGCTTCACCTGGGGGATGGGCACGCTTGAAGCTCTGACTCAAGGGGGAGGGGAGGCAAGGGCAATATATGTAACCTTAACAGCATTTGTACCCCCATAATATGATGAAGTAAAAAAATAAATAAAAATGGTTTGGACATTCAGTTTGTGAAAGACAGAATGTACCAGACAATTAGGACATGATTCTTTTCATGCCCTCCAATATCTATATGTATTGAGTCAAAAATAGCACTGGCAATTCCACATATAAAAGCCTCTCAAATCCACCTTTTCTTCTCCATTCTCGATTGCCACTGGCTATTTAATTCCAGCCCTAAACACTATTGGCTTGGACTTTAATCATAGTTTCCTATTTCCCCCACCACCTGCATATCTTGAGTATAACCTCCTAAACTGCTATCACAGTTATTTTTCTTTTTCAAAATTGCATATCTAATCATCACAGTATCCTAGTTAGAACACTTTAATGTATCCCCATGACCTAGAGGATAAAGTCTTAACTCTTAAGCAAGGCATTTAGGCTTCTTTACAATCTATCCTCAGTCTACAGTGCTTGTTTTCTGTGGTTCTCCTCAGGTCCCTGCCCCCAAGACCACTCTTTAGACACTAAGTAGTGCATCCTTTTTTAAAATAGGTGATTGAGAGTCAATGGTGCATCAGAATTACCGAGAGGACAGACTGAGACACAGACTGCTGGGCCCCAGCCCCAGAATACCTGATTCAGGAGACCAAACTCCGCCCACGTCGGCATTTCTAACAAGTTCCCACGCGATGCTGATGATGTTGGCCTCAAGACCAACACTTTGAGAGACCAACACTTTGAGAGACCAACACTTTGTGGTGTGGAGACCACACTTTGGGAATCTCTTCTTTAAAGCAAGCCAGATTTTCCACAAGGTGAAAGGATTTGATTCAGCTCAAAAATCACTTTTGTTTTCTTTTTTGGTGCAGCCTCTCTTGACCACTTCCCAAGCATGCGTATTCCTTCTTCGAGATAGGCCAGCATTATTTACAATACATAAAGCTGTGGTTTGTTAATATGGCTGTCTTCTTCTTTTGAGCTCCTTAAGGGTGAAGAGTATATTATATTCACTTTTATATTCCCAAACTTAGCACAGTGCAGATGAAGTCAATTTCCTTTGCTGAATGTATGCATATTGGCAATATTATATCTGCATTCCTGACTGAGCCATTTTCCAGATGTAGAATTGGCCATGCCGTCTGTTAACTTTGAAAGCTACTGATACATGCATTTCAGTGACCTTTTGATAACATTTCACATCTCTTAACAATTCACCAAAGGGAATCTTAAAGCAGCTCTAATCTTACATTCTAATGAACAAAAGAAACATACATGACAGGTAGTCAGAAATCAGCCTGATGAAATTCAATACAACATGAAACAAAAGACTTTAAAATTATGCTGGAAGTTTTATAGGCCCCTGTCTAACATCATTTCTTTGCTAAAGGTGTGGCTACTCGACAAAAATGTAACCAGGATATCGTGTCAGTTAGGTGAAAAGCATCAGGTGAATGAAAAAGCGATTGTAACAGTGGCTTGGCAATGTGTTGACTGTAGCTGATTTATTGTTTCACCAGTTGGTTTTTCTGTGTCAACACAGTGTGCAGGGCACATATGGATTTGTATGATCCATGGAGATAAGGAAAGGATTCTTAGGGAAGGCTGAACCCTTTTATTACTTTTAACTCACTATCCAAAATCACAGATTAGGCCAACTAGGTGTCAACTGAGGAATTGGAGCCAAAATCTTCTACTTCTACTTGACTGTATACCTAGTAACTGGAACTCGTGCTCAGATTTTTAGAAGACTATTTCTCAACACATAAAGTGAGCCCCAGAGGTGTGAGAGTGGGATAAGTTCATGGAATGCGACTGATGTGAAGCCGGAGAGGGTAGGGGTGGGAAAGGGGACAGGGTAGGAAAGTTGGCTTCAAATTTCGAAGGGCTCTGAGTGTCCTGCCAAGGAGTCTGAATTTGATTCTACTGGCAGTTGGGAGCCACTGACCTAATTCCAGATTGAGAACTGGAGAAAGTAGAAGCAGAAAAACTAATTATAAGACCATTGCAAAAGATTGGGACCTGAGCCAATGCAAGGCATTGAGGATGGTGAAGAATACTACAGAGAAAGAATTTATAGAGCTTTAGGACTGTATTTGTCAGAGTTCTCCAGAGAAACAGAACCTATAGGGCGTGTGTGTGTGTGTGTGTGTGTGTGTGTGTGTGTGTATTCCTTTCAAGGAATTGTCTCACTCAAGTATGCAGGCTGGCAGATTCAAAATCTGCAGGGTTATTCCTGCAGGCTGGAGACCCAGGGAAGAGTTGATGCTGCAGCTCAGGTCTGAAGGCTGTCTGCTGGTGGAATTCCTCCTTGCCCCTGGAGAGGTTAGTCTGTGGGTCTATGAAGGCCTTTACCTGGTCGGATGAGGCCCACACACATTCTGGAGGGTAATTTGCTTTACTCAAAGTCTATGAATTTATATATCAATCTCAATTAAACACCCTCACCAAAAACACCGTCACAGAAGCATCTAGAATGATGTTTTACAATCTATCTAGGCACTGTGGCCCATCCAAGTTGACACATAAAGTTAACATCACAGTGACCAATGGGATAGAGAGCTAAAGGATGAAGAAAATAAAGGGTGGATGGTTGTGCAGTTTTTATCTCAGACAATTGAGTAAATGGTCGAGCTTTTAACTAAGACAGGATTCCTGGGACAGTGGCCAAAATTTGACTAGAGAAGATTTTTTATCATTCAAGAAACACTTATTGATCATCCACCTTGCACCAAGTAATAAACTAAATATTTCTTCTTTTTGACGTGTGAGAGGGAATAAGCACACAGAAAATAGCGTGTGGAGATGAGCCATCCCATGGTGGCCACGCTGGGCTTTTGAGGCACAGACCAAAGTTCTGTAACTTGGACCAACTGCTTCACTTGGCCAAGTTTCATCTCTAAAATTAGGTTTTCTGAGAATTAGAAAATATAATTTTTACATATATAGAGTACCTGGCACATAGTAGTTCATCAGAAAACATCTCCAGGATGCTTAGCGGTGTTTTACCGTATCTATTGTTGTAAGGAAGATAGAATACTCAACACATCTGAGACAGGCTTTTACTCAGTGCCATGACAGTCTCGGGGGACATGGTTGCTGGGGGGCACTAAGTGACTCTGTCTCCTGTTATAATATGCCACATGGCTCCACAGTGGCTTGAAGCAGATAATATAGCTCCCAAGGGACTGTGTTAGACCTAGAGAATAACTCAGGCACTAGTCTCATTAGGGTCTATTGTTCACATGTGTAAACAACATCTAAAGGGCCTTAGTAGTGCATATATAATATTTTATTGAAGTTCATAAATAAGTTTAAAATTTAGAAAACAAATTCAAGCCCCTTTGAAATTACTTACCCATAGCTACTAAAATTACATATTCATATGCACATTCGTAAATACAAACTAACCGAATCAATAAAGAAGTAGATTTTACCAGTTGATGGTAAATTATTAAATTTAGTATAGTTTGACTATACCTTATACAAATGGACCGTGTCTCAAAATCAGGGGTGATGCTCTAAAACAGGGGTCAGAGAACCATAGGCTGCAGGCCAAATCTGTTTTACTGCCTGTTTTTGTAAACAAAGCTTTACTGAAACACCGCCACACTCATTTGTGTGGTCTTGTCTCTGTCTGCCTTTGCTCTACAGTGGCAGAGTTGAGTAGTTGAGATGGAAACCTTACTGGTCACAAAGCCTTTATGGAAAAAGTTTACTGACCCCCATTCTAAAAAGATTTTGGAAACATGGCTGCACCAAAGTTCAAAAAAGCCCAAATACTATAAAGGCCAAGCATAAGGAGCAGCTATAAATGCTTTATGCAGATTAGATGAAGAGGAGGCTGGGCTGAGTGGTGAGACTGGGAAAACTGGAGAGTGTGAACAGCATTCAAAGGGAATAACAGAATCCACTCTTGCTCATTTTTGCCAAAGAGAAACACAAGCCCTAGCATACTGCTTCTTCCAAATTTAGAAAGGAAACCAGGCTTCCATTTCTTTAATGAAATTTTTAGGTTCTGAGTCATTTTTAGAATAAACCAAAGAAGTCTGGCCACCATTTTGCCACCTTTGGCTTAGAAAAAATACTATTTTGAAACAACAGATAATAAGTGGAATGGATAAATGACATAGCTGATTCTGATTTTACAGATGGTATTATCTTATTTATACACAGGCCTCAGTGGACAGAGTGAAACTGCGCAATGTAAAGAATGACAGACAGCGTGGAAGGAAAAAAAGCACCAGGCACATCCATCAATTTGAGCAGAAACCCCATCACTTCCAAGGGGCTGATGTCTGAAGAGAAGGAGGACAGAGACATGGCACCTGCAGGAGGCTGAGCAACTGAACAGGTAGAAAAACGCGTTCACCTGAGCTGCCAAATCACAGCAGATGGTGAGATCTGAAGGGAGATCAACATTAAGGCCTGGAAAGCAAGAAATTTATCCTGTCAGCTTTCAAGGGCTGGTGCAGCGGAAAGATCAGCCCAAGAACTTGATAGAAACTGTACTACAACAGTGTCTGACAACAATGAAGCCTGTCTATCGGAAGGATGATGGAGAGGTAACCTGCTGAGGGAGTGGAATCCCTTTAGTAATGGGAGGCTCCCCAAAACTCTTGGAGTTAAAGAGCAGAAATGAACCAGATGTGAGAAGAAAACAGGGCATGCTGTACAGCAGAAACAAACTGGCAGACAAGTGAAGTGATAACTCTCTTCAGGTAGAGTATAGAGGAGTGAGATAGCCTTGGGCTATGAGAGAATCTGAAGATTTGGTTTGGTTTCTCTGGTTTCTAGCTCCCAAGATGACATGGAGGATCTTAAGTCTCGGCCTGAAGCACTGGCCGGTGATAGAGTTGGGATGGCTGATTCTGCAGTATGACTTTGAGAGGCTGCCTCCCTGCCTGTGTGACTTTTCCACTCATTTATTTACTCAATGATTCCCTTTTGCATTTGTTGCTTAAATGGCTGTGTACCTAGGAGCCTTATTGTGTGTCAGAAACTGTCCCTGATGCTGGAGAGAGCGCTTCAAACACTACAGGCCCTTCCCTCCTGGAGCTCATGGTCTCTTGGAGGAGACACCACTTAATAGCTATGTGGCCCTTTCTTCATTTTCTCCTTTATAAAGAGGATATAATCAGCCTTATGTTTACTTATAGGAAGGTGTAAGAATTACTGAGAAAATTCTATAAAGCATAGCACAAAGTCTGTCTGAATTATTATAATTAACATTTTTTTTTATTTCCCAGGCTCTTTTGGTATTATCTTGCTAATAAGCAGATTTGATGAGGCTACTCCCTTCTTTCATTATCTGGAGCAGGAGTCAGCAAAATTTTTCTGTAAAGGTTTAGGTAGTAAATATGTCAGGCTTCTGGGGCCATACAGTCTCTGTCACTATTCAACTCTGCCATTGCAGTGCAAAAGCGGCCAGAGCAATATGTAAATGAACGTGGGTGGCTGTGTTCTAATAAAATATTATTTACAAAAACAAGTGGTGGACCAAGATCAGCCAATGGGCTATAGTCAGCCAACTTCTGATCTGGTAGTCTAGGGCATAAAGTCTACACTTTTCAGTACTGTATAGTATAAAATTATAATTCCTTCTCATGATCCTCTATCCCTGCTATAAAAATATACAGCTTGATATTTCTTGATATCATAATATATTTCCTCATCTATCTTTTGAAAATTGATAATGTGCTCATTACATATTAAATAATGAAGAAGTACATAAAGTTGAATGACAGCCTACTATGCATACTATTGCATAACCTTAATTTTCCATTCATAAGTATATCATTTAATACATTGTTTCAATCTAATTCTTTTAAAGGACTGCTTATTAACTTATTGCAGATGAATTTGAACTCTGCCCTTCAAGCTTCCTCACCTTGCACATATTGCTTCCTCTGCCTTAGAAGACTATTGTCTATTTAGCAATCTTCTTAAGCTCATGAACCAGGTGAAATGTAACTTTCTCTGTAAAATTTGTCTCTCGCTCCCTGGGCAAAATTTACTCTGCTCTCATTTGCTTTATATATAACTCCACTATAGCCCTTTAGGAGGCTTGGCGGTGGGGGTCGGGGGGTGTGCTAGGCAATAGTAACAGATGAAATTTAAGTGATTGAAATTTGAGTGATGCCTAGATGTCAGGTACTTTTAAGAGCACTTTATCTGCGATAACTACCTAAGGAATCTAGATTCTTGATGCCATGACCAAAACATGGATTACGATGTGTTTTACTATGGTACTCTAAATTTTAAACAAGGTGAGTTGGCTTTTTTTTTTACATGAAAGCAAAGGAATCCTGCCTTATATATGATATTCAGGATCACCTAGCATTGAGTACATACCCTGGCAGGTGCAACAGGGAAGCTGGCTTGTCTCTTCTTTTAAGCACTAACTTCCCTGACTGTGGTCATCAGGCCTTAATCGCTTTGGTATCACCAGGGGCCAGGATAGTAATTTGCTCATGGTGGAATCTCAGTAAATATCTTCCTAGTGCGTTAATGACTCAGTTATAGAGGTGAGATAATTTACTGGAAGAAAAAGGAACTGGACAACTTAATACCTTTCCTGAGCCCAGCTTCTTCATCTTCTAGGGGTTTGTTGTTTTAACTGCTTTGTTGATGTAAAAGATTAGAGGTAAAGGACATTGCGAATTACAGACTTGAGCACTAATAACTCAAGTTCCAGTCTACATAAGCTGTAGTTTTCCAGAACTCAAATGCTTAGGAGAGAGCCTTAATTTAAAACACAATCATAATATGTCATATGGAATAGAAAAAGGAGAGTGATTTTTTAGATTTTCAAAAAGGACTCTTGCACTGGGATCTATATAAAATATTCATAGGTGATTAAGCTCTGTAGAGACCTGGTTTCCTGGCAGATCATCAATACCTATTGGCTTCCTTCTTTGCACTCCGTTGTTCAAGTGAACAGAGGTGATGCCCACCGCCACAGAAGGGCGGTCACACGGAGCGTCACACAGCACCGCACATTCCCATGTTGGTACGAGCGTGGAGCAGCAGCTGAATCTTGGTTTACTGGCAACTATAAGAATGGGTCTCAGGACGAGGAGTAAATTAAGGGTGATCCTGCACTCTCGACATTGTACTTTATGGCTTCCTGAGCATGACAGGATACGCTGGAATAGAATAACAACTATTATTCATAGAACCAGCTACCGTGTAAAACGCATTATAATTATTTTCTCATTTAATCCCCACCACAACTCTAGGATGTAGGTATTTTATCCCCATTTTACAGAGGAGTAAATTGAGACCTATGTTAGGTCCATTAATGTGCTTATGGTCATGCCAATGGAGAGAGATTGTATTTGAGTCTCTCTGACTCCAGCCCCATGTTATGTTTCACTGAAGCAGTCATGCCATGGGAATTCAAACAGAAAAGCCACTTATGACTTTCTGTTTTCTTAAGACAATCTAGATACAGTTTCACCTCATAAATCATCTTTTAAGAATGGAACCAGAAGTTCCAAGCTGTTATTCTTCAGCCCTGTATCTCAAAGCATTTGATTCGTATAGCTAGTGGACATTTTGAGCTTTTTATGAGTATATAATCCTTTACTCCTCAAAAGCCTGAGGATATGGGAGATGACTGCCTTATTGAGAAATTCCAGGAAAGGGAACAAATAGAGAAAAAAGGAGGAAAAAAGGACTGGTGAGTTTTACAGTCATTTTCCTCAATTCAAAGGCAATTTGCATGGTGACTCAATCGAGGGGCTGGTTCTGCCTTTCTGAGACTTGAGGCCAAATGAATGGTCTCCCTAACATCCGCACGCAGCGCTGGAGGAGCCAAGAGGGTGCTCACAGATGCCCAGATCTGTGCGCCTTCAAGAGCACAGTGGAACTTACAGGAACGCATGATGCTTCCCGGCTGCCGCGCGGGAGTTACCCCAGTGGGTGGAAGACAGCATGACTTACATTATCGCAGCCTCTGTTAGTGCAGGCTTTCAGGAGACAATTCTGTGCCAGTCTCCCATGCTTCTGCACATCTACTGAGCAGAGGCACTGACTATCCTTTCAAGGATATGTGTGTAGTAAACACCCTTGGAAGATAGAGATAGTGAGCAGAGGACTGGTTTGCTTACTGTCTGGTATAATAAAGATAATGCATTCCTTGGGGACAAGGCTCAGGCAGGTTGCTTGCAGCCCATTATATTAATAAAAGATGCAAGTGCTCTACACTTAAGGTTTCTTAGCTGTCATCAAACCAACTGTGTACTTAGCATCCACCTGAGACACTTTGCATCACCCCTTGGGTGTTGGGAGGCAAAGGGAATGGATGTGAACATGAAGTTCATGCTGTTTGCTGTGCTGTGAGTAATAAAGTCCTTTGCTTCTGCCCGGATGTCTCATGTCTTCTGCTGGGTTAACTTGTTAGCTTTTAAGGAGGTAAAATCTCAGGTCCTTCCCAATTCTTGACAAAAGGCTACCAATTTACAAGTGCATGCAGTCCAAGATTGTCTTAGTGTTGTGTTTAGATAGACACAGCTCAAACAAGTCTTATTCTTTATTATAGATCTTGACCAAACTTTTTTTTTAATTGATGGCTGTAAGGGGTGCATGACTGACAGCGACTTTTTATAACAACTCTCCTACCTCTTACAGCACCTTGAAGTTCCTTGTAGTTTCTCATCCTCCTGGGCCAAAACAAAATCTTTTTTATTAAGATGCATGTTACACCCTTTCAGACCTTTGACCCTCATTGTCTATTCTGCATGACATGTACCATTTCATCCCATTCCCAGGACAGCTGTCCCCACTCTTGCCCCATCCCATACACACCTCAAGCAGCTCCTTGGAGATTATAGCTTTTCTTATGTTGGACTGTTTTTTCTCTTGAGAATGGGTCTTTGGATTGTGATCACTTTCTCTCTTCTGAGATGCTAAGTCGGCTATTCCCTAATGCTTTGTTGTAAACAGGAGAAGGGGGAGGCCTTGAACTCTTTACATGTGATTAATTTTTCTTCTGTCATATCAGCCTTGTATGCAACTCTGCTAACTCTCTAACATCTTGTAACTGATGATCTTATCACCTGATGGTTAAGGACAACTGTTCTGTGTTTTGATTCTATATTTGGGTTTGCTCCCTAGCTCTGCTGGATAGAATTTCTTTTTAACAGCTCATATTCCCATGGAGTTTATACATGCTTTCTCAGCTGGTTCGGCAGGACAGTTAATTAGCACAGCCACCTCAGCTGTGCTGACATTGGTTGATGATACCAGTGTAAAACCAGAAACGTTTTGGAATGATAGGCTGTACGAACCGATGCCAAAAGAGCCCTGCTGCCTTTTTCTCTTCTGTTCAAAATATGTTTAATTTTAGCTCTTCTTCTAAAGCACGAATAACACTAGTGATTAAAAACAACAACAACAACAACAAAACTGGTATTATAGAGAGGCAGATAGGAGATAATCACTGGCCATTAAACAAAATTTATTTCCAAAGAGACAATATCGAGTTGTATGGGTTTGAAAGCACAAAATAATGTTATTTTTATCTTGCATCCAGTTCCACATATGGCAATCCTGCTGTGACCAGGCAAAGTTGAGGGACTTGTTACAGTGAGTTTATTAGCTGCAATGGGACCTTGTTCCATTTAATTTGTGCCAGGAGGCTGTTATATGCAAATCACTAACATGTTACAGAGTTGGTTACACAAGAAATATCAGGACAGAATGGGGAACTGTCTCCATATTCTACTAGAAGTATCTCAATGGTATCATTTCCAGCTATTAATTTTTGGAGACACGTTAAAAATTAGCTGTCAAGTTCTCTCACTAAAGAAAAGGAAACATTTTTGATATTTTAGATGAAATCAAGGTCATAATATTTAGTGTACTGGGGAATTTATGCAGCTGCCACTCTGAGAAGTCTCCAAATGATATCCCTTCCTTAACTCGGCAGCGGGCGGTTCCATACACATAGTCTGGTTTGCTCTGTGCTACTTGGCTTCAGTATATTGGACAGAGATTGGCACCTCTCCTAAAGGCACCTGGCGTATATGCTTTGGCATGGCGCAAGGACACTGCTCAAGAGGAATACTTTTGGTGAAAAATGACTGGCCAAATCAGGCACATGTTCTCTTTGGGCTTTTGAATATGATACGTTTTGAAAGAATCAACAGATAGCAGAGTAACCCAGAAGATGAGAGACACACAGGAAGAATATAAAGCAGCAAAAGCTTTAACTGAAAAAATAAATGAATAAAGCCATGTGCAAGAGAGGAGAGGGGAATTGACTGACGATATCAGGGAGTGCCTCATCACAGACCAGCTGTCTTCCCATGATGGCGGAGCTTGTGAACTGATCGGACTGAGAGGTTACCAGATCTGGTCACTGTCCATGTACTTTGGTTAGGACTTTAGTGTCTGACTATTTCATGAGGCTTCTTGAGATGCTTTGCCCTGTTCTTTCACTTCTCTTAGTATCCATACACTTAGACCCGCATGAACTCTGGTGCCCGGGCATGTCTCTAATCTCAGTAATTCGAGAGTGCCCAGTGAACACAGACCTAGGTCTTTCAAACTGCTAAGTTGAATCTTAGCTCTACCGTAACTAGAAATTATTTTTTAGATCATTTTGTGTAATCATAGAAGCAAGACAACCACCTAACCAATGGTTGGTTTCTATGTCTGGGACTGAAGATCAGGCAGAGAGCTACGGCCAGTTAAATGGTTACAATAGGACCTATGTTTCCTATGACTTCCAGTCCCAGTTTGGAACTCATGATCATATTTACATGTTTCTAGATGTATCTTTCAATAATTGAAATACTCCTACAAGGCATTCCTAGACATTATTAGCTAGAGCTGTCATCCCTTCAGTCTGACACAGGCAAGTGCAAATGGTCCATTCAGGGCTGTCATTATAGGGTCTTGCTGTGCTTGTCACATTCAGGTACCACCTATGTCTTTCAGGAAACATGGTTCATCTGTCTGTGGGAAAATGTTACCTCCATTCTCACTAGTTTCTCTGTATTCCAAAAAGAAATGAAAGCAGTGTTCTGAGTTGAGAAAGCTCTGAATGATTTATGATTCAAAGAGGCCAGCTGAAAAGACATGTGTGTGGGGGCGTGGGAGGAGACAGGAAGGGACCTGGTAAACATGTGTGCGTAGGGGGTCAAGTCACATTTTCCCGGTCAAATAGAAATTTTGCAGAGCCAGTGACCTTTGAAAACTGTGAAGATATTTTTAATAGCTGCTCATGTTCTGTGAACTTTTACATATTTCAACTGCTCAGTCAACTACAATTGAGTGCATAGAATCCAATTTTTAAAAATTTCTCTCCCAAAGTGTGGCATTCATTTTCACCTCACTGGTAGCTTAATGCCCACAAAATTACTTAAAATTAGAAACTAAACAACATGTGAACATGGTCTGAAAACTGGACTCTAGTCCTGCTTTTAAATGATTGTTTAAAAATTATGCCTGCTATGTACTAGGTACTATGCTTGATACCTTGTCAAGTAAAACTTCAACTAGAAGAAAATTCAGGTACCCGTGCATAGAAACAGCAACTCATTATTTGTTTGTAGATTGGTTGGTAATGCTTTGATGAAGAAAGAATCTCTGCAAGTCCCCGTGACACATTACTTTCCATATCAGCATGGTAGGAGGTCCAGCAGAAAATGACTCAGACACAAACTCTGACCTCATAGATCCTTTATTCTGTTTTCCCTATAACAATAATGATGTTGTAACATTGACAATATTGGTGAGTCAGAGCTTGCCAAAAATGGCCTTATTGACTGAGCAGATGAGGAAAATAATGCAACATGGAGCATAGGATTCCTTGATATAAGTCTCCCTTTGTTTGGCAAAAGGAGCTATGGAAATTCTGCTTCTGTTTCTTGGCATCTACACATCACTGTGAGTCAGAGTTTTAAAGACCTGCTGCCTTCAAAACAAAGTGCTGAAGTCAATGGCTCAAAAATGGCATGCACATTACCACATCAAAGACCATTTCATATTTTCAGTGTCTGCTCAAAAACAAACTTTGGCTGACTTCTTATTGAAATTTACTTTTAACGAAATTTAAGTTGATATGACTTTGCACATTTTGGATTGATTTAAATTAAATTTAAGAAGTTGCCATAAATATTTACATATAAAATGAAAGTTGAACAACACACAAATTTTTGGCAATATTATTTTTCTATTTTGACATGGTAAAGAAAAGTCAGCACTAATGTACAATTTGGGAGTTAGGCTTATGCACATTTATCTTGGAAGAGGATACATATTTTTAAAAAAATAAGATTCCTGAAGAGATCCATGTCCCAAAGAAAGGTTAAGCACCACTGCATTAAATTATGGACTTTTGAGGAGTATTTTGTTTAAAGAAACACATGGTCTCATATAGTTTTCTATGAGAACTGGCTGTTCAACAAATGTTGGCTGACTGAGTGAAACCGCTGCCTTGGAGTAATTACCTAAGGCTTTGCACTGAGAGAATGCATTTCCTTCCAAGGACCCAAACTGTTGTCTAACGTGACAGGTAATTTGGCCTCAGAGCAAAGTGGCAGACCTGTATAAAAGCTAGAACGAGGGGAGAGGACTAACCAGTTTATTTCAAAAAATAAAACTCACTCCATCTGTGAATATGGTAGACACATGTCTCCAGTATTTCGTCTTGCTTCCAAAGTATTTATTTGTGCGTCTGTTTACTCATCTCTTACGAGACAGGCTTACCACGCACGGACACTGTTGTGTAAAACTGCCAATTGTGAAAGGCCACCAGACATGCTTCTGGGGAGGCTGGGGACAAAGCTTGCCTTGCTGGTTTTGCCTTCCTCACCCTGTCTCAGCCACTCCCTCTCACGCTGTCTTTCTCCTCTCTGGCCCTGCGTCCACGGCCTCTCCCTCTCCTCCCGCCTCTCCCTCTGCAGGTTCGCACTCTTCGGATTACAGGGAAACGACAGCTCTGCAAATGGCCCGAGGGAGGGACAGGCTCACATTTCATTCGCCTGGAAATTTAGAAGTACAAATTAATCTACAGGAAACAATTTAAACTGTGTGGGCAACAGTCCCCGCCCAGAGGACTCCAGGCGGAGCGATGGGGCTGAGGGCTGCCACCGTGCCCCCTTCCCTCACGGCCTCACGGGGAACGTTCTGGAGTTCCCTGCTTAGAAGGGTTAGGGGAGGTAATCGAAAATGTTTATAGCATTATGCTTCTAATATAGCTACATTCATTTTCAGCTTGATGGCATTATCAGCTATTTAACAGCCTTTTGGGTTGTTTCATTTATACCTTCATGTAGAAATGCCGCCTGTGGCGGCCCTGTGCTAGCGGGTGGTGGGCACAGGGAGCTGAGACCGCACGGTTTGCACAAGTCCTGCTCTCAGGCACAGCTGCTTGCGATTCTTCAGAAATTGCTACAGCACTTAAGCTAATTTCTTCTCTTCTTCCCTTCCTGCCTTGCTTCCTCTCTTTCACCTCTGCTGAAAATACTGGGTCACTCAGAAAGACCTTGAATCCAATATATTTTATATCAAAAGAAACGATTCTTGGTGCAGGCCAATAAACATTTTTATACACTTTTGGTTTATTCTCTTTATTACATATTACCATATGTATATCAGCAATATTTCAAGAAGTGATATAAAATAGTGTTTTTATTTAATATATCAAAAATAGTTTTCTCTGTTTCGAGACCTTTCAAAACTAGGAGTCACAGTTTTCTCTCATAGTTTCCTCGGGCCCCGTTAGAGGGTAGGGCCTGCTTTAGGTATGGTTAATTCTAAAGTGAATATGATTAGACTTGCTTATATAGCCAATGTTTTAGGTAGCTTTCATATTAACTTTTTTAGTAGTGGTATATTATTACTGTTATTACTCTTGGTGATGAATAATCTCTGTTGATAACACTATCATTCCATTATAACTTTTCTTTGTTCTTTTTTTTTTGAGACAGGGTCTCACTCTGTGGCCCCGGCTAGAGTGTAGTGGCGTGATCATAGATGACTGAAACCTCAGACTCCTGGGCTTAAGCAAGACTCCTGCCTCAGCCTCCCAAAGTGCTAGGATTATAGGCATGAGCTATTGCACTGAGCCCCATTATACTTCTTAATTCAATATATGGTTAAAAACTACTATGATGTAGAAGGCACTGTGCTAGATACTACAGATGGTGGATGAAGGAGACAGAGTCCCAGCCTTGAGGAGACATTAGACAGAATGTCTAAATTTGTGAAATATTCACCCATGCCTTGGTTCACCAAATTTTACTGAGAGTCATCATATGTTAATGACACTGCACTTCACACTGTAGAACACAAGTGGATTAGACACAGCTTTTGCCTTTAAGAAGCACACTCTGTAGGAAGTATAAAATAAAAGAAAGCGAATGACTAAAATATTAAAAGAATGTGGTAAATAGAGCCTGAGTGAAGGGGGCGCATTGAGGAAGGAGACACCGTTTGCAACAGGAGAATCAGGGAAGCTCCTGGCATTGCTCTGGACTGGAGAAGCCAGTAGGAGGAGACTGTAGGAGCCGGTGGGTCGGGATGAAGGGAGAACATTCTAATCACAGCGAGAGCAAAGTACTGGGGAAAAGCACCGTGCTTGTCTAGGATATTGTAAGGAGTTGCTGGGAGGTCTTGGGGCCTAAGACACGTGGCAGATGGAGTAGTGTGCTAGACTGATGTGATGAGAAGTTTGAAACTTTCCCTAGCTAGCCGGAAGTTATCAAGGTCATTGAAACAGAGGGTACCACGGCAGGCATGTTGTTCTAACCAACTCAAATCTCCCACTAGAAACATATTAAAAGTGGAAGAAGAGATTAAAAGAGTAGGGCCAATGTGATTTAGTAACTATTCCTGCATTCCTTCGTTAAGACCAGAGAATTCCGAAATGAAAGGGAAGCAGAGTGTCTTATGATGGTCATTATATAAGCTATAAACTTTTTGTTTTAAATTTCTTTTTTATGCCATGAGTATCTCCATGTCCTTTTCTACCTCTTTCTTCCCTTTTCCACTGGCCATTCCCTTCTCCTCTCTACTAAGGATCATGGTGGCTTTAGCATAACCAACCTGTTTGGAACACAGTTCCAATGTTCTTAGATCTGAAGATACTTTTATTTGGCTGGAAGTAAGACAACATAGCCCAAGTTCATTGTCACCACACAACTATTTTTAGTTTTTGCTTACCTCTGTGGTTCTGTGTTTCTCCTCTTCTCATCGTCCCTGAGAATTCTGACTCCTGTTCAAGGAGCACTGATCTGAAGAGATGGGACACTGACCCTTTCAATAACCTACTTTATTACATGCCTCCAATAGGAAATTAATAGCTCTAATCTTATTTTCTAACGAAACTGGCAGCTTATGGGACTCATTATTTAACTAGCCCCTTTAATGACTGAAACTTACCAAAGAGTATAGGGATTTTAGTTTTAAGTTCAAAGTTGTGTTGCAAAACAGCAGCATGGTGTTTGTTGAATTGGCTGGCTCATCCTCAGTCACGGACAAATTTCTCACTCAAAAATATTCTTGCTTTTCTTGCATTATTATTCGTCTGCTGATGAATTTCTCGCTACACACTTTCTTTCCATGGACAACTAACCAATATATTTAGTCTCTTCTGCCTGGAAAGAACATAAAACATAACATGACTTTTATACAGTATTTTTATTTATAAAATTGACCTTTTGCTTGAATGGACAGTTTTCCTCTTTATATTTGATGCATACACCTGGGAACACAATCAGAAGATTCCTATCGATTGTTCTGAAGCAATTTAGTTCTGGTCATGGTTGTACAGGATTTGCAATTACACTGAGGAGAGGAATTATTGACTGGGCCTGGTAATTACCACACTAACATCAGATTCAGCTGGAGGTGAAACCAACCTACATTTCCATGTTGGTGTTCCTGTTATAAAAGATTTGCACTGATCCTTCCAATCTAGGGATGAACAACACGTGATATTACATTTTAGTCACAGCAATTTATTTCACTATGCAGTTCATTTACTTTTGAGTAAAAGCAGCTTAAGATACTGACTTAGGAAATAAGGTATATATTGAGGAAGTTAATTATCGACCCATGCCACGTATACTTTTGTCTAACAAAACAAATAGGTCACCTTTTGTATTAAAACAATGGCTTCTGGACAGTTCTTATAAGTAGATGTATTAGTCTTGCAGGTATTTAATCAGATCAAATGTGGCCTATTAAATAGTGAATCTACTTTTAATACAAATTCGAATTTCTTAGATTATATGAAATAATTATTTATGTATAGTCTCCTAGCGATAACAGTATGATTATCCTTAGCAAATAAATCTTTTATGGACACTAAACTCAGGTATTGGGTAAATTTAATGGAACATGTATGTAAGTAAAGGTTATGTACAGTAAGCACTCTCTTCTACTTAATACCAAGCATCAATATACAGAAAAATATGCTGGTGTAACAACACATTGGGTCAGCTGCAGAGAAACTTGGTTTAACTATAGACTGAAATGTATGCACACGAAAATTAGGAAGCAAAAAACATATTATTCACACCTGGCATATGATTAACAAAAATCTACAAGTAATTTGTTCAAAGTGACTCCCAAATATGCGTATTTGCTTTTACATTTTTCATAATATATTTAATTTCCTAATTGAAATTAATATAACTAGAAATTCTTATAACCAAGAATAATTTAAGTGGGACTCTTAGTGTTTAGAGTGAGGTCAATTCCCTATTACAACCATTGATGCAATGGGCCCTCAGGTTTTATTTGTTTGAAAAGCAAATTATTATGATTATAATTTGAAAGTTCAACAGGAAAGCATCATTAGCTACTTTTATCTGTGGAAAAAATATATCATATAACTTGAAAAATCCAGATTTTTTGTTCTTCTCATTTTCAGTTAACTTATATTTAGACTCACTGCATTTGTATCAGAAGATGGTTTATTTCAACAAAGATTCAATTTATACTATGAAAGACTGCTGCTTTTTCATTGTCTTATGAAGTGCAATAATTCCAGGATCAATATAATACCCTTAAAGGGGTTGCATTCATATCTTTCTAGAAAAAACTGTTATTATTGTAGAGTTTAGATAGGAGATTTCTATAATGGGAGATCCATCCAACAACTGAGAAATTCCTCCTAGAATTAGGTGATCTCAATCACATGACATTTCTGATTTGATCTATCCAGCCACAAAAGCACCAGTTTAGGAACAGGCCTATTATAGAAGTGGCCTGACTGCCTCCAATCCCTCTAACTCTCAGGTGAACTGGACTGTTGAGAAATCTGCATTTGTCACCTTCTGACAATACGGTATTTTAGAATACCAACTTTGAGAACCCAGACCAATTAGTCAGGGGTAAAGCTGGTTTCTATGATTTCAGTGTGGTCGAATTAACACAGGGAAGAGAAATACTCAGCTTTGTGGTCATAGGATGCACACGAATCTCTCCATCGCCATTTTACTAATGTGTCTTGGCCTCCCAGGGTGCTTTATAGCAGAGTACAGATGTTCCAGTACAAACCCTCGCCCCCGCTCAGAAAAACCATGCTCATCAGGAGAGACATTGGTGGCATCAGCTTGGTGTTGTGAAGGAGAGGGAGCTGCAGCAGGAGGAGTGGCTGCCTCTGGCATGCCAGGGAGGTAGTCGGAAGGGAGGCTGTCTCCACTGGCAGGCAGAAAGCACTAAGACCTGAATAACTTGGGTGAGCAAAAGTTTTATCCAAAATATTCAGAAAACTTGGGCAAAAGCAAATGTTTGGTTTAAATAGAGTGGATAAGAGACTCGATTCCTCATTTTGCTTTTGTAGATAGGGCTGAGTTGATCAGCTCAGGAAGAAGGGGAACAAGTATATCCTATTTAAGACCCTAAAATATTTGCAGAGATTTACTGCTATTTCCAAAGGGTCACAGAGACATGTTGGATATAGAATATCTTATCTTTTTAGCTGGACTCTAAACTTCTACCATTTAGGAATTATCTTTTTTTTAAATCTATTCTACACCCAGCATATTATGGAGCACATAGGGACCAAGACAGAAATGTCTGTGAAATAGAATTATTGAAGAGTCACGTTTACTAATGTCATCTTCTTTTGGGAGAACATTTCCACCCCCTCCTTGCCTGTAGATAAAATGCTGTTTTTTCCCCCTGTCATACAGAATTACAAGTTAAGCAAAACAAAACAAAATGAAAGTATGAATGGAGCCAAAACATCCAAGTGAATTAAAAAAGAGAGACGATATTGAAGTCAGGATAAAAGGTAATTTTAAAGAAAACATAAAGCTGAAATGAAGCAGCAATGGAAAATAAGACAAATCTATTTCTTCCACACTAAATCTAGGTGCCTCTGACATGGTCAAAAAATTGAGTATTTTTTTTGTTTCAATGATTTTGTAGTAAATAATGTTGTTTTGGGATAGCTCCATGCGTTGTGACATTTCCATATCATTAAAAACATTAAGCTTCAATCAGGAGACAGAGAACAAAGAGAAATGCAAATGCAGAGATTTAAAACTAACAATGAAAACCACCTTCTAGGAAAACATTTGAACTTCTACTAATATAATATGAAAGTATAGAAATGAAAACACAGCAAGAGACCCCCCATATAAAGATTCCATACTTCATTTTTTTTAATACCTGGCGAATTGGCTATCAGAAAATATCAAGCATCTTCATGTGATTTTGCCAGAGTTTTAAGGAATAATTAACTCTTACATTTGCAAAATTAAGTTAGAATGTTTAATATGATGTAATATGAAGTTGAAACAGATGACACTTTTCTTTATAAATTAAGTGCCTGGAAAATTTTGAAAACTTTGGGACAGACACCCTCTGAATTTCACCTCCAACGCTAGGGTGCATCGCACTGCCTGCACGGCCTGGGCGGGTAACACACCGACGACCGTGTGGCTGCGTTTCCCGCGTGTTCGCAGCGGGTGGGCACAAAGGGCCACCATCTTCCTGCTGTTGTTGCTCGCCATATTTAGTTACCGAGATCTGGAACGGGCGGGCCTGAGGAATGCTGAACTGAACTGTTGCTCATGTCATTAAAAACTCAACTAGGCAGAAAGCTAGGAATGGAGCAGTTGACAAAGATAAAGCCGAGAGCTCTGTGGCTTATCCTTAATTAGGTGTTGGCATTGGTTCTTGTCAAACAAGGGGAAAGAGAGTGTGCTGCAGCACGCTGACCACACAGACAGCCCTCGTCACAGCTGGAGAGAACACAACGTGCATTCAAGCTGGCATTGAAAGGGATTTAGATAAGTACTCGAGGTAACAAAAATCGAAAAAGGAGGATGATAGCAATGGAAGCTTTAGATGAATTGCAACTGAGTGCACCTTTATTACAGCTTATCAGTCTCCAGACAGCTACAAACCAACCTTCCTAGTGCATTTCTCTTCGTGCTCTCCTGGATTAAAGGTCAAAGTAACTCAAATTTATACGTTCTGTCGCGCTGTCTCAGTCTCTCCCGTCGCTCACATGTATGCACCACGTATCCCAGGGATTTGGTATCCCTGGCATGAAGCTTGTGCTCTTTGAATGAAAAAGCCTTTCCTCATTGAAAAGGTTCCATTTATCTAAAATAATTATCTTGTGGGAAGAGGTTGCAAATAATGCAATATTGAAAGATCACAAAAATGCTACTGCATTAATACACACATGGCAACGTGCCAGCTCTAATTGCTCTTGTCCATAATCATGATTATATTTTGCATCTATGTGACATATTCAAATAGCTAATATCCTACTTTATTAGAACACCGTCTATATGTATTCTCAACATACACAAAAGCTGTGTGTTTTCATAATATGTATAAGCACTTCAGACGGTAAGCTGTGCACATTGCAGCTAGCAGATGGTAGCTCTTATCACAGATAAAAGCACATATATATGTTTCTGTAACTACATCCTCAGAGAGAACGGATAAGAGAAGAATTCTCTCCACATCACAGCTTACATTACCCATCTACTTAGGCAGCAAACAGCATATGTTTTACTGCTGTGAAAGGCAGTACTTGAGAGGAAAATATGATTAAAATAAACTTAGAGATAACCTGATGAATAAATACAAAAAAACTGTGTTAATTAAAAGTTAGTTGTGTGTGTGTATGCATGTGCGTGTGTGTGTGTGTGTGTGTGTGTGTGTGTGTGTGAGAGAGAGAGAGAGAGAGAGAGAAGGGGGGGACTCAGGACATTCAGAAAGTGAGACAATGTAGAGTCCATTTTTCAGGGTTGCAAGATAAAACACAGGATTCCCAGTTAAATCAACTTTCAGATACACAATGAATAAATTCTTAGTGTCACTGTATGTCTCAAATTTTGCTCGTCACATGTCCCATGAAATACTTGGGATATTCTTATATTAAAATATCGTGAGTTGTTTATCTAAAATTCTAATTCTAATTGAAGTCCCACCTACACACACACACACAATTTATTTTTCTTGCTATATTTGGCAATCATAGTTTTCAGCTGCTATTATTAAAGTTTTTAACCAATGCTCTCAGTGTTCCAGGTGAAAGGAAAGCTGTCAATAGGCAAATTTATTTGAGAGGAATATGATTCAAGGCTCTCTCTGTGCACACAAAGCCAGCAAGGATTTTAAACATTATCTGAATGATGCAATCAATTGTAGAGCAGGGTTGGATAATTTAGGAGAGAGATTTCCCCCCTCCTAAGTTTTAGATCGTGGTTGGAATGATCTGAATAATTGTTTCACTTTGGCTACACAAGCTTAGCTTTTTATTTCCTTGGCTTTTCATTTTTGAATTTGGTTTATTATTTCAGACTAAGATCTATTTGCACTCATAAAATAGGAGACAGGCTTTAAACACTCCACATGTACACATTTGTATTCTTCTGGTGAGGTCGGCATTCAACTGGAAGGTTAAATGGAGTTCAGATAATTTCTTTTCTTATTCTTTTCTCTGGCTTTTGTCTCATGTCTTTCAGCAAAACAGAATAAAGATGTCTCCATTTTACACCTAAAGATTCAATTACTTTTCAAATGCTGGGTAAACATCTGCAGATGAACAATCTTAACAAACGTATTTTGATTCTACACAAACTTATGTGGCACTTTTGTTTTCTCTCTCCAAGAGCAGAGAATAGATTCAGGCCTGCTTTTCTGTGCCAGAGCTTCCCTGCCACAAGCACTGAACTTCTGGCAGGCAGCCAACCAATCTCCGTAGCCCAATGAAGCCCTGATTCCATCTGCTCCAGCAGTGCAATATATTCCACTTCAGGTCAAAAGCGGGGAGCCAGCAGTATTAACATTACACTAATCTGTAAAGACATTTTCACTGGGCTAGATAGGCTAATGTTACACAGGCTTTCAAAGCTTCAAGGGTAAGGAGCAACAGTAATTGTCAGGGGAAGATACAGTAGGCAGTGGATTCTTGCCGAGAATATCCGAGATAGGCTAGATGGATGGTTCTAAAGAATGAGGAAAGAAAGAAATAACCTTTTAAAAAAGACAAGTCATTTGCTATCTTGTTAAGCAGGATTTCAAACCCAGCTTTGGGTCATACATTTAGCAACTATAAGCTCTATCGTTCTCTTTCTTTCCTGTTTACTCCTGTGTTTATAAAATTTAAACATACACATTTACACACACACACAGAGCCTCAAACCCTAGTAAAAAATTGATGAAAACTGCAGTCTCCACTAAAAAGCCTAGTTGGAAATAGATTGCTTAGTATAACCTTGGCATTATAAAATGAGAACTATCCCCAAGCTCTTAAAAGCTTGCTAGATGGAAGTGAGCTTGTGGCCAATCCCTCCTGCCATCCTCTCCTCCCTCCCTCCTCCACCCCTGCTACCCCTCCTTGCTTTTTTTATTGTTTGTAGAAAACATGCTCAGTTTGGGGATACACAGCTCTGCAATCAATTCCTCTTTAAACATAACCTACCAAGGACGTTATTATAGGCCCTCTATGGAAAATGTACTGAAGGAAAATACTCTGAAAGCAGATTAATGTATACAATGGAAATTTAATACCAGTAACAAAAAGGGTCTTTTTCATTTCTCTAGTTCTTTGGTTGGGGGGAAAAAGGTAGCTTAAGATTCATGCCTTTAGGCACATCAGAAAACATTAAGAACTACATTTCAGGAAATTGTAATGTATAAAAATTCAATTTAGACTGCTTGATTTTCTTTTAGTAGAAGAGGAAAAATGTTTGGCTGGAAATGAACTATTTGAAAATTCCCACGATTAGGAAGTATACAGCTATATTTTTGCTATAATTTGAAGTTATGCACAGTTGATATGAAAAATTACTCTTGTGCTAGAAGAATATATTTCCCTCTAGATGGAAATATGCTATCTCTATAATTTAAAAAGTAACAAAATCTACACATAATGTAGATTTTCTTTCTTTACAGAGTAAGTGGAAACCTAGGGTTATTTATTTTAAAGTTTTTACTTATCTTCTTTTTTTAAAAAAAATACTTAAATATGAAAGCTGTTTGCAAATTAGTGAAGCCATTGGATTTTTCAATCTTAGAATAAAGGAAATTTTGCAAGCATTTTTATTTTAAGGCTTAACACTTACTGCCTTTCTATATTACTTGTCATAAAAATGTGGTCATAAAATGAACTACACTTGCATAGAATTGAAGACCCCCCTTTCTTTCTTTTTTTTTTTTTAACAGTTCCCCATCTAAATAGAAAATTCACACAGGGCACAGATTAATGACTATGCATGAGGCTTCATGCATTGATATACATATGATTTCTCGTCTACAAAGAGCGGGTTTGGAAGATGTGTTATCTGACCAGAAAAGCCTGTAGTAAGTTGAGATAAAGGAGACCGACTCCAGTCCCCTCAGCCTTTGCGACTGCTTTATATTCTAATCACTGCGCTAAGCGTCCGCCCCGGCAGGCAGCTAGTTCAGCCTAGCAGATGACGGATGCAGCCCTGGCCGGCGCCCGCGCAGAGCCTGCGTCCCTCCGATGACACGGGCGGCGGGGCCTCCGAGCGGAGAGTGCCCGCTACGAAGCGCCCTCGCCTGAGAGCCGAAGCTAAGTCGAATCGCAACAGAAATCATTAACAGCGGCTGTTTTCAAGCCAGCTTAATTCGAGCTGCTGCGGCTGTCCCCTAACACAGCCGACCAGGAGCGCAGACCGGAGTCCGAGCGGAGGCGCCGCCCCGGCTCGCCGGCCCCGCCCCCGGCTCGCCGGCCCCGCCCCCGGCCCGCCGGCCCCGCCCCCGGCCCGCCGGCCCCGCCCCCGGCCCGCCGGCCCGCCCCGGCTCGCGGCCTCGGAAAGCGCGCGCTGCACAGGCCCCCCCGCCGCGGCGCCGCGTGCTCCCGCGCACTTCCTGGCTGATGGCCGCGTCTGACAGCTAAGTCATTTCCTCAATCAGTTTCCACAAATGTTGGCAGACACAAACTGTTTTTGGGGGGCGTGCACAATGGTGTGAGAGACGCTCCCCTGCTTCAAACGTGGCCAGAAACACTCTTTTTCAGAGAGCTGAACAGGCATTAAAATGTAATGGTCTGCTTTCATTTTCTCTGCTGTGTGCGTCAAGATGATTATAAATTACAGCATTCTGCTTACTTTTGACGGAATAAGTCATGTATCAGCATTTGATTTAGAAGCAATGTGTGCTTGACATATGAAACACATCTTGCAGATGTGATTTATCACAGAGTTTTTTTTGTTTCAGAAGAAAATAGCTGCATAGGAGGGTCACCATTGTGACAGTGACAGCCATCCCCATAGTGGGGATATGGCTGTGGCTTCAGAGGGTCAAATCCTAAAAGTCTGAAAAATCTGAATGTATTTTTCAAACTGAGGAATCTTTTTGTTTGTCCTTCAAAGCTTGACATTGTTCCCAAAGATCTCACTCTACTTTTTTTTTTTTAACTTTGCTTGGAAAAGATGAGTAAGGCATTACTAAATATGGGAATCATTTCCCAAAGTTGGGTGGGGCTGTCACAGAGCAAGACATCCCCTGTAATCCCAGGGCAGTGTGGGAAGCTGCTGGCTTGTAGGGTCTCTGATACAATATGCCTGGCCCAGGAGGGAGGTTAAGAGCAGATGGAGGATTTGTCATTTGTGTGTGTGTGTGTGTGTGTAGTTTTGACTAACTACAACCGATGGGACAAAGAGGATTTGTCATTTGAATGGGTGTGGGACTAGAGGGTGGTCCATAATGGCAGTGCCCGATGCTGCTGTCAGCTGGTATATTTCTTTTTCTCTGAGGTTATATCCGTTGGTGAAGTCAGCTGCAACATAGCCAATCCATTCACTTCAGCATCTCTTTACCAATGGCTCTGCTGGCCGCAGCCAAAATAATTTTGCGCGAGACCCATGCTGACATTAAATGGTTTAATCAAACAATCAGCTGGGCCATGTTTTATTTATTACATATGACTAATAACTATAACGGAGTTGCAGAAATCCTACATATTATTTCAAAATCATACTTCATGGTACAGAGCATAACTTATACTTTGTAACCACAGAAATTTTAAAGCAAATGTCAGGCCCTTTTGAGAATAGAATGCTGCATGATGGAGCTGATCTTGTTCACATTTGGCCAATGGGATGTAGGTGGAAATGGTATGGTAACTCAGGCAGTCTTCTTGATCATGACTGGAAAGAGACTGTAATGGCTGGAACTCTAGCAGTCATTTTGTACTCTAGGGTACTCTTGGTATTGAAAGCCTTCTATAGCAGAACAAGAGAGAAGGAATTGGGGGCTCTGATACCACAGAAAACACATGAGCCCTGGCCTGATTACTTCCAGATTTCTTGAATGTGAGAAGGAAAAACAAAAGCAAAGCAAAAACCCAACCTCAAAACCAACCTTGAAATCCTTAGTATGGTTTACCAGTAGGCTCAGTTACATAATTTGTAGGGTTTGGTGCAAAATGAAAATAAGGAGTCCTTTGTTCAAAAATTATTAAAAATTCCCAGTCAGCAACCACAGAAATTAAGGCAAATACAGGGCCCTTTTGAGCATAGAACCCTCGGTGATGGAACTGACCTTGCTTATAAGGCTTGATATTATCTGACTCCTACCAAACCTTCTTCAAGTTCACCAATCCTGTCATCAGTCATCAAACTTTAGTCACAGCGGTTTTCTTTCTGTTTCCAGGATATACTGAACTCTTCCCTGCCTTAGGACATTTGTGCTTGGGTTTTCTGAGCAAGGCTCACTCTGTGACAGGTAATTGTAGCGCTCACAATTCTTGTGCTGTCTTCCTGTCCTTTTTCTTTATGAAACAGCGAGTCAATATTGCGTCTTTAGAAAAGTCCTTTTTAGCACTTCTTCACCCCACATTATAGTGCCTTTGTGTTTCTTCTGTAGCACACCTATGCTGATTTCCTATTATGTTGCTTCCATTTTACATTTACCCACTCACCTGACTAGAATGTAAGCCTCCTAAGGGCAGGCGCTCTTTGTGTTTTATTCACTGATGTATTATTCACACACCACATGGCTTACTTAGGACATAGTAGGGGCTCACCGAATATTTGGTGTATGTAAATGAAGGCAACTTCAAGCATGTGGGCATTTGACCTGCATCATTTGGGTTCAAAGGTAGATTTCTTGACATTTTTAAAACATTTTGCCAATTTTACCAATTTATCCTGTTATTATTTGATTCTCTATGCTTGGTTATGTGGAAGTGGCCATGCAAAGGTAATACTTATTTGTGTAAATATTTCCCAAACTTGTCAGATGTGTGAAAAAGGAGGGATTTCCTCTCTACTGGACATCTGTTTGTATTGCAGCTCTCTCTCTCTCTCACACACACACACACACACACACTGAGGATCAAAACTACTGACCCCCTTCTCTTACAGCTTACTGTCCACATCAACATGACTACATGTATTATTCCTTATCTTTATTAGCATTGCTTTGCTATTCCAAGACAGTCTTGCCCAGATAAATAATTTGATTGTTCATTACCATAACTTCCTGAAATACCCACTAACTCTGCAGCAGAAATCGACAGTTTCCCCCAGATTCTTTGACTCCTTTACCTCACCTCTGTTCCGCCAATCCTAGACTTTTGTACCATGGTCCTTACGCAACCCTATCAAGTTCCTGTGCTGGAAGAACCACCTTGCAACACACTGCCAACTCTCGATAAGTTCTGACTTCGCCTTCCCTCTCCAAGGGCTGCTACCAAAGGGGAAGTGATAGGCTTCATTGCTGCGGGAGCAGTAAACTCAGCGTTAGGGTCTCAACAGGTTGTGTTGCTGATATTTGGGGACCCCATGTTCAACAAATTTAATGCAGTTTTTTTTTTAACAAAAATGTGTGAGCTTATAAGCTTCATTATTCAGAATGATCAGTTGCAATCTATTAAAAGTAAAAAAAAGTGGCGCACTCTATCTCTCAAAAGAAGTGCTTTTCCTTACAGGCATATCTAGGTCAAAGGTTTACATAAATGGTCACGAATAATGATAACCAGAGAGTATACAAAACATATTTCTATGCCAGCATTGTCTAATATCGCAGGCACTAGACATATGTGGCTACTGAGCACTTGCTGTGTAACTAGTCCAAATCGAGACGTACAGTAAGTGCAAGACATATCCCAGATTCAATGACTTAGTATGAGAAAAGAATGTAAAATAGCTAATTACTACTTTTTATATCGATTATATGTCGAAGTGGAATATTTTGGTTAGAATATAATATCTTATATACAATATAATTTTTTGATGTAATATATACAATATGCATGGAGTAAGCATAACATATTATATATAACATATTATTAAAATTAATTTTATTCATTTCTTTGTACTTAAAAAATTTTTAAGTTATGTATGTGGTTTACATTATATTTGTATTGAACAACGTCCCTCTCTCTAGCTAAAAAAGACAAAAAGAAAAACAAAACCCAAGATGGTGGCAAGCTGCATTGTCAATAGAGAGGCCATGATATGCATATTTTTCTGGTGTATTGTCTTACCTCTCTAACCTTAGTTATTTATTTAAAGATCCTCACTAACATAACCATAGACAATATTTTCAGCATGTAAAATATCTTTGGTAAGTGGGTGCTCTTAGTCTACTTGAAAGCATTAAAGAGTATTACCCTTCAAAGTTAAGGTGCATTTACAAGTCGTTTTGCTCATGAATTAACTTTTAGAGAAAATGCTTCCACAGTTGGCTTAGCAAGAGACATTTCAACACATGGAGAAAGCAAGGAGGCCTAAGTGTTATTCTGAGTTTGTGGTGAATGGCTAGGCAGGTCTGAGACTGCAAGTGTAATTCAATTGTAGTAAGAGCAGATGTAATGTGTAATTTTGCTGTACAACTGGCTTTTTTTCCTGGAGAATGATGACTGGCTGATGCCTATATTGTATACTGCAGAGAAAACATGCACAGCCCCCCTCTGTCATATTGCTTGCTTAGAAATACTCTAAACCCGTGGTGTTAGAGTATTGGAGGTAGTGTACAATTTCTCTTTGGAAGACACTTTGGATGAGAATAAGACAGAGATGAGACAATCTGAAGGGCATTGACTGAAGCTAAAAACAGGAACCAGGTAAGGCCTGGCATACAAAGATTCCTGACCCAAGGTGAAAGAACAGACAGAGGCTTGTTAGGACAAGAAATGAATAAATAAAATGTCCGAATGCCCTGGGAGGAGGTAATTTTATTCTTTACCATTGAGAACAAGAAAACTTGGCTTTAGTGGCACTCACTCCTCTGCAATGTAAGACCCAAGAGTAAGTCCAGACACCTTCCGAGACAGGCGCCTGAGATGCTGGTTTTCCCTGTACTGTGAGAGTTGTGTCCTCCTTAGAAGTTCCTCGCCCTCCGAAGTTGTCCACGTTTGACAAGTTGATAGACGTTTCTGATGTTTAAGTTCTCATATGCTGACAATGTAATGTTAACCAGCAGCAATTTCAAAAACATGTCTGCATAAGTTTCTCCCATGAAAAATTTCCCTTGTGTTTTAAGCAGGTAAAGGGAAAATATGTGGGGACAGCATGATATAGTAGCTCTGAGCTTTGACTGTACAACTGTGCTATTTTGGCAGCATAGTAATTATTTCCTTGATGAAACTTCCTTAGTACTATTTCTTGGCATAAGGAATCAAGAAAAGAATTCTTTACTATTTTGTAAGAAAAATAATTTTCCTGATGCTTTTGAAAGAGGAAGAAACTTTGGGAGTCATTCAGAAAATCTTGTTCTTTTGAGTTTTCTTGGTGACTTAAACATTTGGCGTAGGAAGCTGGGAAGAAAATGAAATAGAAGTAAAACTTGGAATAATGATTACTTAAATACCACGACATGAATCTCTGGAGTTGGCTTGTGTCATAAAAGATGAATAGTTCTTCCTTCTTAATTCCGATGGTTTTGCTGAGAAGATCAGTCGTATACAGTCACCATGGACCTGAGCTTCTGATACTCATTTCTCTCTCTCCAGGGATCCAGTTTATGGGGCATGGGAATTGTGTGCAAAGCAGAGGAGGTGCTTGGTTTTATTTCAAAGGAGACAAATACCAAGTGATGGCAGAATCCAAACATGGAAATATAAATTAAAAACTATCGCTGTAACTAGTGGTGGAATTCATAAATTCTTGTTCATTACTGCCTGCTTAAACCTACTGCCTGCTTAAACCCTAGTCTAGATTACTATTTTTGTGCTTTCTTTAGAAAAATAGAAGAATAAAACATGCATTTCCATTTGTGCTACATTAATATTTTATCTCTATGTCCTATTGCTATCTGGGGATCTTGACTTTTTTGAGATTTCAGAGGAGAGAGACCTTAATTGGTGGGGCAGGGTAAAATGCCACTCAAACTCTGAATATATATTGCTATATATATTGCTATTATTGCATATATTATATATATATATTGCATATATTGCTATTATTATTAATTTGTGGTTTATTTGTTTGTGTGTTTTGAGACAGAGTCTTGCTCTGTTGCCCAGGCTAGAGTGCCGTGGCCTCAGCCTAGCTCACAGCAACCTCACACTCCTGGGCTGAAGTGATCCTCCTGCCTCAGCCTCCCGAGTAGCTGGGATACAGGCATGCGCCACCATTCCCAGCTAATTTTTCCTATTTTTAGTAGAGATGGGGTCTCACGCTTGCTCAGACTGGTCTTGAACTCCTGGGCTCAAGCAATCCTCCCGGCCACACCTCCCTGAGTGCTAGGATTACAGGCGTGAGCTAGGGCGCCCAGCCATTAATTAGTTTTAATCAGTGAACTCACTCTAGGCTTTATCTATAAGGAATCATATAATTGCAAGTGATAGAAAACTCAACCAAAATGGGTGTAAGTACAAAAGGAATTTATTTATTTTAGTAACTGAAAAGCTCTGTGTGTCTCAGTAGGTAAAGTTCGATATAGCAGCTCAAAAGTTGTCACAAAAGATCTTCCACAGTCCCTCTAGATCACAGAATTGCTGCTTAGTTTGAGGACCACATCCCCGCCCCCCATCTTCTAGGAGGGGGATGCATCTTAGGACGGTTCCCCAGGGAAATGAGTGTTAGTCCCAGTGTTAAGAGCTGAGTTGTGTTCCCCCCAAATTCTTGTTGAAGTCCCATCTCCCAGCACCTCAGAATGTGACTGCATTTGGAGATTGGGTCTTTAAAAGGTAATTAAATTAAAATGAAGTCATTAGAGAGGCCCGTAATCCAATGTGATTGGCGTTCTTTTAAGAAGAGGATGTAAGGCACAGAACCACGCGGAGGGAAGACCACGTGGCAATGCAGAGGAGCCGGTGGCCTACAGGCAAGGATGCAGGTCTCAAAGAAACCCCAGCCCTGCCAGCACCTCGATCCAGGACTTTTAGCCTCCAGAACTGTGAGAAAATGAATTTCTGTTGTTTAAGCCACCCGGTCTGCAGTAGTTTGTTGTGGCAGCCCGACAAACGAATACACCCGCATTCCTAGCAGAAGCTCCGAGGGTGGCTTTCATTGGGCTGGCTTGGGTCCTGCCGCCCTGTGCTCTGTGACCAGCAGCACTGAATTACTGAGTAACTGGTGTGAGTCACTCGGGCTTGTCCCTGAGTCTGGGGACCGGACGAGCTTCATCCCCACCTAGACGACAGGCTGAGACTCAGGGCGGGGTTCTCTCAAAGCAAGTCTGTGGGAATAGATGCACCCTACAAGTTTCCACAACATATAAAAACTCCAGGAATCCAACTCCCAGTGTGATGTTCTGTTGAAAGTCCATATAAATATAAGAACTGTTATCGAGAATTCTGCCAGGGTCAGTAGAGGTCTCTGTGTGGTTCATTGGTTAACTCCCCTGAGTACAATTTCTGCTCTTAAAACTGGGAAGTATTTTCTAGTACAACCTGTCCTCCAATATAAGTCTTTCTTTAATCATGTTTTACTTTAATCTGGGTGTTTTGGGCCTTCCTTGAAGAGCCTGGATAGCTGAGGACCAACAATAAAACAAGACTCCGCAATTCAGGATTTTACTGAAGGGTTGTATGAGGAAGTGGAGAGCATATGGTGCCCACCCCATGGCAAACAATTCCATAAAACTCCTTGAGGATAAGCTGGGCCTCTGCTCCTTTCTGACCTCCCTGTGCCCTGTGCCAGCACACTTGCGCTTGGGGCCCTGCCCTCCCTAGTCCTGTTTAGAGGCTCTTTCCCCACGTGTCTACACGGTGAGCTCCTTCAGGCTCCTGTTCAAACGCCGTAGCACTCTGCCTTTCTTTTCCCTACTGAATTTTCCTCCACTGTGCTCTCGCATCTGACACCCTATATATCTACTTGATTATAGGTTTATTATCTGCCTCCCTCTATAAGGGTGGAAATTTTGTGTCTGATTTCCTGTTGTATCCTTTATTATTTAAAATGGTGCCTGGAAAATAGAAGTCACACAATACGTTTTTGTTGAGTGAATACCTTTCTTTTTCCATTAAAATTTCATTTCAACAGCCAGTCAGTCACTAAGTGTCCTTCTATCAATCCCCTCAGTGTTAAAAAAGACACACATATGTGTGTGCATACATATATGCATATGTAAACAGACATGCATGTGTGCATATAGGTCCATGTTCACATACACACGCACATTTTCTGTGACACTATTAAAGCCATCTCTTAGGTCTGTCCTGACTCCTTGTTTCACTTCCTGTTGGCAGGGAGCAAAGCCACGTAATCTTTCCAGGCCTATTCCAAATGTGTCACATGGGACCCAGTGAAGCTCTGGCTCCCTGCGTGAGTGGCGGATACATAGGAATCCAGTGTTCTCCTCGTGTCTTCTTCAGTCACTGATCAAAGAGAAGTCATAGCCATCACATTACCATATTGAGGTGTTTTTTTCTAGCAGAATGTTTGTCATTTTGAGATTTCTTTTACTCTTTGAATGCATTTGCTTTTCTCAACTGTTCAAAAAGATGTAGTACATTTTTCCTTGTCGTTCGTAGGACCCAGTTTTTCTGTACACAGCTTGTGTGTCTTACACAATCTGACCCCTGTCTGTCTCATCCGTTCTACCTCCTGCCTCTTTCCCCTCCATGCTCTTCTTCTTTTTTTTTTGCCATCCCTACTGGCTTCTTTCTCAAATGTACCGTGCACCTTCCGCCTTCTCAGAGTAGGTCAGAGAATTTGAAGGTGAAGCTGAACATTTATTTTTGCCTTTGTGCTTAAAGTCCAAATTCTTGAGCTGCCTTACACAGTATTGATGTTCCTGTACCTCTAAGATGTGACAAGGGTTGATGCAGATTTAAATTCATGAAACTCATCTGGGGTTCATGAGATGGAAGAAGAAGAAGCAAAAACCATAAATTTTGTGATGCTCTTTTGGTGCTGAGGCCAGTATATATCCTGTTTGGGTAAGGGAGCCAGAGAATCTGAATAAGCATACGGAATGTTTAGCATGGCTTTCCTAATTGAGTTTTTTTTTTTTTTTTTTTGAGAACTGGACAGTCTTGATTCTGTTATTATACCACCATAAATGGCCACTGCCATATAAGAATAAGGCCAGCATTAGAATCACCAGTATCTACAAGAGTCCTGTTTCACATTTCTTGGATTTCAGCCTTTTCGCCGTATCAACTTACTTAGCAGCGCAGACGGCAGCTGTGCCTCTTGTGCCAGCGTGGAGCAGGGGCAGTAGCAGAAGAGACTCCTTCAAGCACACAGGCCTTTTCATGTGAAGTTCACGCTGGCTACAACACTCACCCTCTCCTGTTAACCCTCTGCCGTCGTCTCAACTCCATAAAGACTATGATACTGTTTATCTTATTTGCAACTCTTATCTCCAGTGGCCAACATAACACCTTACATGTTGTAGGCACATAATAATTATTCCTTAAATAATGAATGAATCATATATAGAACTGAATTTATATAATGGATGAAATTGATAATAGAGAGAAAATGTGATACATGGCTTCATAAGGTTTACGTACCTATTAGGCATCTTTAACCACTGAAGTTAGATATCTTGACAGAAGTCAGAGAAGATACGTAAATGTTTCCACTTGGGGTAAACCACTGTTATATTAATATTAATAACATTGGAAATGGTAAAAAGCTAAAACAACAACTATTTATTTAGCATGTATCATTTGCTGGCACTTTAATCAAGATTTCCCTGCTTATTATAGGCCAGGTATTATATCTAGGTATTATTATATCTGATTTTCCTGCTAGGACACCAAGGCTCATTAAGGTAAAGAACCTTGACCAAGTCCACATGGCTGAATAGGTGACTAAATTGGGGTTGAAGAAACTGTATTGTTCCTAGTTTACAGGCAACAGCTATTTTGATAGTTCCAACAGGCTGAGATAATCGATTTGTCCCTCCCACTGTCTGTGCTGAGATCCATAAAACCCTGGTGAGCAGCAAGCATGATAAAACAGATGGCCCTGTGACCCGACAGCTCAGAAGGGCAGCTGTGGCCAGCCTAGAGGGTGCCGTGGGCTGCAGTGGCAAGCGAGGAGAGAAAGACTCAAGAGGAGCCAGGGTGTTGTGGGAGCCGCTCCTCCCGCCAAGAACACCTTCCTCCGGGAGCGCCTGGTCACAGAGCAGCTTTGGGCCCTTTCAGCTTGACCTGGGGGAGAGGATAATGAGTGAGCCTTCTACTCACATGTCAGACCACATGCCGGCTTTCTGAGTTAATGAACCAATTTCGTTAATTTTCTCCCTTGATTTGCTGTGTTTTTTTTCTTTCTTTTTTTTTAACTTGATGAGGTTTTATTTCTGATTTCATCTGTAGTGGCTCTGAGACCAACTGTTCGAAGAACGCTGTAGGAAAAAAAGAAAAACCTGTGCTTTGGTTTAGGTACTTGGAACCTGGGTTGTGTAACATTAAGTTTTTACCAGCTTGGCTAGACAGCCTTCTGCCTGTCTTTCCCCACCAAAAAAAATCAAATATGACTCAAAAGCAGGATCAAATATGACTCAAAACCAAAGAGTAAGGATCAGTCTTCACTTGTGATAAACAGAAGAGGCTATAGTGAATCAAGAGGTCAGGAGCTGTGGAGACTTGGTGGTGCCCAGGAAACAAACTGAGACAGGTTGAGGCAACTGGGCCTGGTGACTCAACTGGACCAACTTAGGCTTTGGAGTTCTCATACTCATTCATCCATCCCTTCATGTCACATACATGGTGGAGGAAGTAAAAATGAACACTCAAGAAGTGGAGATAGGGCGTGTAGATCACTATAGGTTTAGGGGTAAAAGAGAAAGACAGAGTAGGAGTTGGTGGGGACATGGATAACGGGACGGGTTAAGTTCGTTTGTGTGTGGGCAGTCTGAGGACCGTAAATGAGAGGATAGACCGACGACTCAGGAGCAACCACTGAAATAACGCCTAGAGTGTGCGTCAGGATAGAGAGAGGAGACGCTGCCATCTGTCTAACTCTTTGGGGAGCTTCTCCTCCAGAAGACCCAAGGTATGTTGCTTATTAAATCACCTAAAATACTAATTAGTCTCAGATATAGTCATGGATTGTTTATAGAATATTTGTATGGAATGGGCAGATTATAAATCATTTGCTCTTTCAACAAGTTTACTTTGGGTTAAGATTTTGAGGTACAAAGCTGACTAAAACCATGTCTTTATCCTCAATCCACTAACATTATAGTAGGGGTGACAAGTATATAAATAGATCTTTGCAAATGTCTTTAATGCAGTGGTCAAGCATGCACTGGGCATTATAGACACCCTAAGGAGGGGACGTCATTGAGTGGTGGCATGTGAATAAATGAATGAATGAATGAACAAATATGGGTGGAACCACCAGGCCCCGTCGTCCTAACCTGTAAGTATTTTAGTACACAGGTTAATATCAGAAAAGGAGTCTGGAAGCAATGATGCATGAGGTGAACATATTTTAAAATTTTATAGCATACTTTAAAAATTAACATGTGTACAATACATTTACTATAGAAAATATCTTAAAAAGAAATCAAAATGAGCACCTTTTATCTGGAATACAGCATTGCCAAAGAAAAGATCCTTGGACTTAAGCCAAACTTTGGTTCTTGGGCGTGTGTCTGACTTTGACTCTGGGCAAGTTTTATCACGTCTCCTGGTATCAGTTTCCTCACGTGAAAAATGAAGAGGTTGGCTTCCAAGCCTGCGTCTGGCCATGAGAGTCCCTGAGTCTTTGAATCTAAGTACAAATTAATACAGCACTGAGAGCATAAGTGATTTCTAATTGCTAAAGTGAGGCAATTTAAAATAAGGCCGTTTTGGTCTCTGTGATTAGCTCTGACACACGTCCCCTCTACGACAAAGGTCAGTCATTTCAATTTCCTGTCTTGCTTGCTCCATCCCCAAAACAGGGATAACATTTATGATACCTGCCTTTTTTCATGAGTCTTTTGTTCAAATTAATAAGAACCGTATTTCTCTAAAGGAAATAACTCACATGTTGGAGGTGCATGACTTCTTATAGGCCATTAGGACACCATTTGTTTAATTTGATTCTGAAGTGACAGCCATGTACCCCATTTTCTCTGCTAACCTCACGGCTTCAGCTTGAAAAACAGGAAAGCTATTTAGAAGAAATCGAGGCTATCGTAGAGCCTCCTTAAGATATGCTGATCCCTTTTTTTTCTAGGTGGTTTTCTCTTTAAAATGTTATCTTGCTGTTACTGAAAAAGGCATTTAATTTCCTTTCATGTATCATCTACAGGATGAGAGATACAGCACAAGCTTAGAAAATTGTGGGGTTTTACAAAAGTTAAATTCAAACATGGATTGATTTAGACTCATCTGAGAACCTAGGGTGCTACTTTCCACCTCAAGATCTTTGCTTTAGGAGACTTTTGCTAACTTTTGTTAGCAACCTGTTCCTTACTAGCAAAAAGTCAGAAATTGGACCCTGTTAATTTAGTTATGCCACTTGGAGTTGTGATATTTGCTGAATGGGTTTAAGTCAAAGAGCATTAATTTATTGCAAGCTACCTGCAAGGCCTTGTGTTAGGGGATGTGGAAATGCTCTGAAAAAGTTCGCAATTTGGCAGGATAGAAACCTGCAATATCCCTCTAACTCTGATAAGTGTCTTGATAGTGGTACAAAGAGCTATGGGAATTTACAGCAGAGGCAGAAATAATGGAGAAATAGAAGCCTTTTAGTGGGCTTTCACTCAGCCGAAATAAAACATTCCCATTAGAGTACAAAGAGGGAAAAAAGCTTCTTGGATTTTTCTTCCACTAGTTAAAAGAAGGAGACCTTAACTGTTGACAGGGGGATTTGCCTATATCCAACTCCCCAAATAGTGTCAAAGAGACACATTGTGTTATTCCTGGAACTGCTGACACACTGACACATCACTGCTCTCTTCCTTTCCATGGTTAACTTCTCCAAGTTAACTTGTCCAGTTCAGGATTGCAGGGCCTAGAGGAGAAATAAAATCTCTGGGCACTTTCAGATTAGGCTGTAAAGACTTGCATGAAAATAGCAATTTCCTTTTCCTCCTTCTTTCCCTTCTTGAATATCCCAGCCTCTTGGTGGAGAACTAAAGGCTGGTAGGAAAATGAATGGTGCATTGAAGAATCGAAGCATTTACAGTCTTAGGAGATTTTTTTGGATGATTTCTGTTTGTGTTTTATGCTTTTTCAGAAACAAGCATATAAAGCAAATAACTAAAATATTTTAAAAAATGAGTAATAAAAATAGTTTAAAAATTGTTCAGAAGTAGAGACAGTGCTCTGTATGTCAGATAATGTTAAATTATTTTCTAAGGCTGTTCTACATATTTGCAAGCCCAATTGTATAATATAAGATTCCTGTTCTATGTTGTTGACAGCATTAGATAATACCTAACTTTTAATTTTTTGTTAATCTGGTCCTTGTAAATGTTTTTTTTGTATAGATTTAATTTGTATTTTTTATTTTAAATAAAATTTAATGTGTTTATATGTTTATTTTTCTTTCCTATTAAGTGCCTATTTATTATTTCCTCTCCTAAGTGTTTTCTTTTTTTTTTTTTTTTAATTGGGTTGTTTGTTTTCTTTCTTATTGATGAGTAGGACTTCTTTCTGTATTCTTGATTCTAATTCTTTTTGTGTTAGATGTATTGCTAACTTTCTTCTCGAAACTTGTGGCTTGTCTTTTCACTTTAAGATATACTTTGATAAACTAGAATTTTTAATTTTATTGAAATTAAATTTATTGATCTTGTTCTTTATATATTGGGTTTAAAAAAACCTTTATCTGAAGATCATAAAGATATTCTATATTGTCTTCTAACATTTTTATAGTTTTACTTCTTGCATGTAAATCTTTAATATCTTTTGAAATTGATTTTTATATTATATGGTAAAAACGGGGTCCAATTTTGTAGTTTCCTATAATGATAAAATCATTTATTTCATCACTGTATATTGAAAGTCAATAATTTATTTCCTCACCGATCTGCCTTGACAGTTCTGAAGTAAATCAAGGTTTTACATAAATGTGGGTATTGTTGAAATAAGCTTCCCTGGATATCACTAGAAGAAGAGACTGAGCTGAGGTTATTGCATACTCTAGTAAGGGAGAACACCACCTCACCAAGCTTTGGCAGTGTCTCAAAGTAGGGAAAGTGAGTTGAAATTCACTGAGAATTGGAAGTATGGTTTAAGGCTGGTCTTTCACTGTGGGGACTCGCTGAGAATTGGGGAAAGCTCATGATATTTGAGGGTTGGTGGAAAACCGAAAGGGAGGATTTTGAGGCAAGAGATTCAAAGAATCTTAGGGTATAAACTGTTGCTATTTTCCATCAAAGAGTTGTTGGATGGGAAGTTTCTATAATAAACAATCAAACCATTTGCTTCAACAGGATGGTTCTGGAAAAGTAAAGAAATGCTATGAGGATAGTAGAATAGCAGAGTCATGTTAACTTTGGCAATAAAGTATGGTTCTAGTTCTCGGTGTCCACACTGAGTATGGAGGTACTCCATATTTCTCAACTGTCTATTCTGTTCCATTGGCTATTTTTCTCTTCTTGCTCTAATACCATCCTTTTTTAATGAAACAGCATTCTAGTAAGTCAGAATATCAGGTAAGATAGGGGCCTCCCATCATGTTTGTCATGGTGAGTTTCTTGGCTACTCTTGGCTCTGCCCATACCAATTTAGAATCATCTTCCCACGTTCCTTACACATACACACATGTACATACCCAAAACTTGTACTTGTCTGAATTTGATTACAGTTGTAGTGAGCTATCGATAAATTGTGGCAGAATTGATTTCTTTATAATATGTAGTCTTCTAATCAATGAACATGGTATATCTCTCCCTTTATATAGGTTTTCTTTAATTTTCTTCACTAAAATTAGAAAAATTTTCCCTAAAGGCCGTATACATTTTTTTGTTAGATTTGTCTCAGCCACTTTATAGATTATTTTAGATAGTATTTTGAATGTGATCCCTTAAAATTATATATTTTTAATTTTTGTTCCTGGTATGTAGAAATGCAAGTAATTCTTATGTACCAGTTTTTGAATCTAGGAATTTCATTTATTTTCTAATTAATTCTAATAATTTTCTTATACTTTATAGGTACCTTTTTAAAATTTCAATAGATTTAAGGGGTACAAGTAAAATTTTGTTACATGGATGTATTGCACAGTGGTGAAGTCAGGCCTTTTAGTGTACCCATCACCTGAATAGTGTACATTGTGCCCTATAGGTACATTCCAACCCCCACCCTCTTCCCAGCCTCCCCCTTCTGAGTCTGCAATGTCCATTATACCACTTTGTACACCCTTGTATACTCACATCATCTGTGACAATGATGATTTTGTTTCTTCCATTCCAGTTTTTATGCCACTTATTTATTTATTTATTTATTTGTTGTGCTGGATAGGATTCATATTAAATAGAAATGGTGATTTGGGGCATATCTGTCTTTTTTATTTTTATTTTTGAAAGTAAAGGGGCTATTTCATCATTAAGTAGGATGTTTGCAGATTTTTTCTAGATGTTGTTTAACAAATTAAGGAAGTTTTTATCATTTTTGATTTGCTAAGATCTTTATTTTCTTTTTAAAATCATGGTCAGAAGTTAAATTGAATCAAATATTTTTCTTCCTTCTCTTAGGGTAAGCATATGATTTATAATTAATATAGCTAATTATGTTCCTAATATTAAATCAATCTTTATGTACTTCTGGATAAATTTAACTCTGACATGTTATATTTTCTTATATTGTTGGATTTTGATTGCTAATATTTTGTAAAGTTTTTTTGGTATTTTAAGTTAAAACATATATTTGGTAGATTTCAGAATTTTTGAATTTATATTCTACTTGGTTAGCTTCAAAATATGCTTGGTAATTCATTATAATATTTTGCTTGATATTCACTTTTTCCCATTTTGTTCAAAAATTTATTCAAACATATTCAATATGTTTAATAATTCCAATTACAGATGAGAGAAAATACAAGAAAGGTTAAATAACTTTTCCAAAAATATTATAACATGATGCAATTTAGATTTGAACCAGAAAGACTGCTGGAGACCATGCACTTAACCATCATTGTGAAGATCAAGGTTGCAACAGGTTAAAATCCGTCAAATGTATCTTTTTAAGTTTGAGCTGTATCTGAAGATTTAAAATAAGTAATTGTTAGGACAAAATTTTTGTTTAAAAAGCTTACTATGTTAGCAGTGTGGAGAATGGATTGATGGGGCTGGGCTTGAGGAAGTAAGACTGGGAGGGCATCTACTGTGATAATCTAAGGGATGAGAGACTCACATTAGAATAATGGGAATGAATCTAATGTATAACTCATGGAGTAGGGAGAGAGGTAAATTTAGTTTTTGTTTTCTTTTTCAAACTTGGGAGACTGGTAGGTACTAGTTTTTCTCACCAAGATGGGAATATAAAAGAATAAGCAGATATCACAGAAATGTGTCTCATTAAGTATTTGACATGTGGAATTTGAGGTTTTGGGTGCTCCATTTGGGTAAAAAATGTTCGATAGTTGAGTAAAGTATACATAACATCATAAAAGCCTTCCTTATAGTCTACATATCTCTAGTTAGTATGTTTCCAAGCTTGAAATTGCTGCTGGAATCTAAAACAGAGAGGATAAATAAAGGCACATGTGCTTGTCACTGTCCCCCTTTTTATCCATGGCAGACACGAATCATTACCTTCTTTTCCATTGCATCCAAACAGTATCTGAACTCTTCTCAACACGACCATTCAGGTAGCCATACCAATGGGTTGGAGCTGGCAGATAAGACAAGATCAACATCACATCCTTGGTTTAGGGTGTAACTTTCAGGTGCTTGAATTTATGTGTAAGGGTTTGTGGATCAAAATAACGTGCATGCCAATGTAGCACATAGCACAAGCAGGTAGAACTCACCTATCCAGTCCAAGCATCTACCTATAACAGCATCATGAATACCTGAACTTCAAAACATCTTTAACAATAATAAAATTGTATTTGGAGAATAACTGAACATATATCCTACAATGTGAACTCTTTATTACTTACCATATATATCTATATGTTACAGAATGTTAAGAATGTGCAGTGGATTCTGCTATCAGCCTCTGTTCTCTCCCAGTATCCGATGGTAGTCACTGAGCCCAGTGGAATGCCTGTGGGACAGTTTCCATAGTCATGTGCTCCGCGATGCTTGTGTGCCACAAGAGAAGTATACTGGACATTTTTGGGGGGGCTCAAGAGTTTCCTGCCTTTGTTTATTTTTGCTAGGAAGAAGTGCTTCTACCTTTTGCATCAGAGTTCCTTGTATTATATCTGTGGTCTGTCCGGCAATAGCATTTTTCTGACCTTTATTAACAACAATTCTTTTAAAACTCATTGAACTGTGTGTGTGTGTGTGTGTGTGTGTGTGTGCATGAGCATGTGTCTTTGCGTGTTTTGAAGGAGTTAAGAACGTGCCGCCCCGGAATATGCTGCCTTGGCATATTGGCCATTTTGAGTTAAAGGCACTTGAAAAACAGCAGGTGCAAAAAGATCACTTCGACCTTCCTTCTGTTTCTTAGAAGCGGGAGATGAAATTCTCATGTGAAAAATGTCCCGTCTGTAGCAGAAGGAAAGTATCATTCGTATCATCAAGGATGGCAAGTTGCAGCTAAGAGAAACGTATTGCACAAACAAAGGTTGTTAAACTAACCCTTATCCTCCTAGTCACTTCTCTACTCAATTAACTTCTCAAGCTCCTTGATACATTTTTACAATTTACTGCTCTTTAACCAATTCAGCATGTAAATGCTTAATTCTAACTGCATCTTTGGGTCTTCATTTCCTTTCCTTGAAGGCTCATAAATCTTATACGAAACAAGTGCGTATGCTTTTCTCCTGTTGATCTGTCTTATGTCAATTTAATACTCAGGCCCAACCAAAAAACCCTGATGGAGTAGAGGTACAATTTTGCCTCTCCTATATATTGTGAATGTTTTCCCTTTTTTTGGACTTTTAATTGAAAATTCATTCTTCTATTTGAACAGTCTCAGGTCATTTTCTGCATATTATCATCAAGCATTCTGCCAGCAGCAGTTCTGTTTATTTTCTTCTTACAGTAGTCCTTCCCAATGCCACTTTGGATTTGTGGAGAATCCTTTGTCATGAAGGTGGAAAAGTGGTTTCCAGGTACTGAGTGCTGACTTTCTCCTTCACATACGTGCACAGGCAGAGAACCTCAGCGGGGCATGACAAACGGTGTACCTTAGGGGGTGAGACACTGGACTCTTGGGGGCAAGTCATGCTGCAAGTATGGGATGGATGTCACAAAGCTGCCAGGCACTGAGAAACAATTTGGACTTGAACACTGTCCATTCAGCAGTAGACTGAAAGAGACCCAATCTTGGCCAAAGAGGCAAAAATACAGAAAATTAATTCAATTTAATAGTGCATTAAATTGTCCTTCCAAATTCTGCATGCAGTATATTTTGTTCCTCTAGAAAGAAAAAAATAAATAACTCCTGCTTTTCAGATCTTATGGTCATTGGAGGAAACATGTACCTCTGTTAAGAGATGACCCACTGATCCCTCTACAGACCAACCCACCCCACTCTCCCAACCCTGGCGAGGTTGTCTTCACTTTATTTTTTTGAGTGTGGATTTTCATTTGTGTGCAGTTTATAATGAAATGTCCATCTTCTTAACTAAAGCAAAAAGAAAAATGCTTGTGATTTCCTAAGCACTTAATGCGATCTCTGAAATGTGCCCCTCTTAGTCTGGGCGGGGCGGTGTTGTCTCTGTCTCTGTGGGGTCAGGTACCCTATTCTAAGGCATTTCCCGGAAGCACCCGGGGGGGGGGGCCTTTTAACATGGTTGGAACTCCCACTTGGCGGCAGCTCTCAGGCAGCCTGCTGAATGGCTTCTTCCAAACTCGGCAAAGTGTTAAGTGCTGCGATAAAACCTTCCATCTAAAATCCCTGTCTAGCTGGATTTCAGCTGGCGTTCCTGAAGTGGACCCATCTGCGGTGTCCTTTTCATGAGGAAGGTGGGATCGATCCATCCTCAGCCCCTGTGCCATCAGCTTCTCTTAATGGAGAAGCTGTGAGCAGTGTGGAGGCCAGTCGGACCGAGCTTGGAAAGAGCAGGCCACCAGCCCTGACTCTGGCATGCCAGCAGCATTTTAAGTGGGTCATGTTTGTGCTTTTTGAGTATGACTGCCCCGGTCAGTGCCCTCCGTGTCATTCTCTAACCTATTTTCTGGGGGCCATTTAAGAACTTAGCTTGCCATAGGAACTTGATTTCAGTAATCTCAAGGCCTGGACACTCAGCCTTAGTGAGCGAAGCCCTGATGTGGGGGCGATCGAGCACCTTCAAAGCTGGACTCCTCGGTGTTCTGAGGTTCACCACCTTTTCTCGGCCTCAGGTGTCTGACGCCGGTGTGTGGCATTTCGGAAGTGTGTCCTAACCAAGATTCACACACTTGTTTTCTAGGGACTGGAGTTTTATGCCTTGGAAACAACTTCAGTTTTTGGCAGGAAGTTATTTTTATCAAAGGTAAAACAAACTCTTTGTGGCCTATCCTAGTACGTTAGCCTTTGCCCGTGGCGACACAGCAGGAATCTGGGTAACAAGGAATGTCCCCATAATCCAGGCTCTGGCGAAATCAATTGCTGGATTACTGCCCTGTCCTTTCCAGGAAAACAGGTAGTGTTTGTAGAAACTCCAAGTCCGGGATAAGTTTTTTACCTTTTGTCTTCAATGCCCCTTCCTTTGTAGATATTCTCAAGGTAGGTTGATTGAGGTTGGCATTATCTACTTAAAATTCATCTTATTAGAAAATATAATATTTTATTTATTCTTCTTTTCATACTTTTTACCACCATCCTGTTTACACCCGCCTAGCAGTTTGAAAACACTGACGTTGCTCTTTCAAATCCAGCCCGCAACCGTCCCCTGGTCCTCCCAGCAGGTCACAGTTGGTTCATCGGTTTGAAAGCGCCAGTCCCAGTGTCAGGCATTTGATGAGTCTTAGGTGACGCACACAGTGTGTCTCAGCAATCCGGAATGAGAGCTGCACTTGTATGTGAATTTGTAACCGCGTCTTAAATATTCAAGAAATGTTCCTGTTCTTTATTTTCTCCAAGTCCACTTAAGTCAGATCCAGCAAACCCCTGCCATGCCCATGCCTGGGCACCACGAAGGTCAGGCCATTTGATGTCAGTCACTATTGGGACCTTAAATCAGTTCTATGAGGTAAATCAGTCTGCTCCAATTTTGTGAGTTAAATTAGTCTGCGGAAAATTTGTCAACCGTGACACATTGGGCTCCAAAACCCTTCACTGTGGAGCTGTCCACGCGCATTCTAGAATGTTTAGCAGCACCTCTGGCCTCCACCTACTAAATGCCAGTAGCAACTCCCCCGTTAGCGTGGCTATCTAAATATTTCCAGATTTTGTTAATGGGTCCTGGGACAAAATGAAATCATGGGGCTTTAAAAATAATTGATTGCTTATAAAACACAATTGGGTAATAATGACATATGGGTAACAACATAAATTTACAAATCGCAAAATATAACACTTTGGGATCATAATTTAATAATATATAACATAATAAAAAAAGACATGTTATTAATGTGGTATCTTTACCATAATATTTTTCTGGTTTACTTTTCTGCAAATTCATTTATTAGATTACCAAATTTGTACTTTTAGCCCCTGCATTTTTCACTGATAAAATTGTAAGCGATATCAGTTGTTCGTGGAAAATATAAGATTGCAAATAATTTTTAATTTTGAGAAATATCTTTCTACTGATGCAGCAATTACTAAAGCTATTAAGAGCATTTTATGGGCTATGAGGACATTGAGATAAATTTATGGTAAATTATTTCAAAATATACATTTTAGTACATCTAGAGCTGATGATTCTTGTGTAACCATTTTTCTAAAAAGATTTAACTCTTTATACAAATCAGTTACATGTTGTCTGAATTTAATTTTAAATATAAACTTATACAATTGCATTTTAATATTTCCTCTGATATTTCCTGTGACTCGAGGAGGTCATATAATAAACTCAAAGTGATTTCATGATTTGTATCTAATTCAAAATGCCTGTTTATATATTCTATCATTCTCTCTTCAATTACAAGGAAAACTAATTCTAAAATGGTCTCCTTCATTAATAATTGATTCACCCAAAAGCTTCATATGAAAATAGTGTATTATTCTGTCAAATGTGACAATGATTCAATTTAATTTCTATTTCTAATCCCGTGGATGTTTGTTTTGCAATGTTGCAACGGTTTTTAAAGCCAGAGAGCTTCTAAGCTCTTTGAAGAATTCTAATAACTCCTTGATATGCTTTATTTTGTAATAATTCACTGATAAACTTTCCTGCCTGAGCACCAGCACTTCCTGGCCTGGTCTAGGGCCGGAGATTTAAGATTTGTGCAGATGGCCTCGGGGCAGCTCTGGAAATCCACAGTGCTGTGGGCCCTCCCGGGCAGCAGGTATACGCCCTCCTTGCGATGCTCCGTCATCCGGTCCGACTCTACTCACAACACACAGCTTCGTGGATAGAATTAAAAGTCTCCAGAGGGCGACACCAGAGCCCCAAGGTAGCAGAAACGGAGGCCCCGTGTCTGAGAGGGCCCGGGTGACCACCCCGCTGCAGGCCCCCGAGCCGGCCGGCCAACCGAGGAAGCCCAGCCCGTCTGGACGGGCTGCCCACAGCGGGAGGGACGTCGGATGCAAACCTGGAACGCAGTAATGTCATGTTTCCCTGTTGACTTTAAATCCCCCCAGAGATGTTCAAACCCCCTTTTTACCTCATGCCAAAAGCTCACTCTGCAAACCGTCTTGGAGGCCTCCCCACAGGAAGAGGTCCAGGAGTGTCGCGCAGGACAAAACTTCAGGGCGCCGCTGGCTGCTGCCCCCTCCACACCGGCACCAAGGGGTGGGGGGGTGGGGGGGTGGCTGGGGG
>VSMD01102232.1:0-36295 GCA_008750895.1 Mirza zaza | reverse complement strand
TCCTGGATCAAACAAACGAAACAATTAATCCTATAAGTAAAATTAACCCCTCTAAAAGTCACAAGTCCTTATAGCAAAGGATTTGTAGAACCAAGTAGAAAATTTATAGAGTTTTTCTATAGCAGTGATTTATTATTGTTATTTTTAAATGAATTAATAAGTGAATATTTTAAACATGCCTCAGTTTTAATTTCTAATGCACACGTCAATATAATAACCCATAAAAACAGTCTCTGTAGTGTTTTCAGTAGTTTTTTAGAGTCTGAAGAGATTCTGAGACCAAAACATCTGAGAACCACTGTTCTAGAGAATCAGATCCTCCTGGAACTCTGTTTCCCAGATGGCCAGTGAGCTACAGGGAAGCAGGAGAGAGCTCAAGCTGGCTGGCCCATGTACAGACTTCTCGTGACCAAATGTCAGTAGCATCTACTTCCTGTCCCTCTAGGTGAGTGGTTCTCAGCCTCCTCTGCACATTGGGATCATGCGGGGTGATTAACAGATAGGTGCCTGGCCCCACCCCAGTGTTAGTGATTCAGTTGGTCTGGGGTGTAGCTATGGCATCATGACTGTTTAAACCCCAAGTGACAGTGATGTGAAGCCAAGGGTGGGGACCACTGTTCAAGGTGGTCTATGAGAAGGTAAGGCCAGTGGGTAATGGCAGATTATAGCAACAACAACCTCTAGATTACTCGTTTCCTTAACTGATCGCTGCTAGTAAAGAACTCAGGAATAACGACATCAAGTCCTTGTTATCAAAATTAAAATATTATTTCCATAAAAAGCTTAAAAACAAAATAAGACCAAAATTTTCTACAACAGTTTAATCATTTTGCTATTTAGATTTTTCAAAATATAATAATTAGACATACTTTGTCTAAACCAGGGTAGATTCTCAGCCAAACTTTACAGGTTCCCCTGAGTCATAACGCCATCAGTTAGAATCTTTCAACTCAGCCTCAAGTTCCTGGTGCAGCAGCTTTTAGCTTTTTCCTAGAGGCAGTTTTTCTCATGGTCGTCCTCAATAGTGCTGTCCGTCTGTGGATTATCCACGGAAGGTGGATTACCACTCTGGTTTCCATCCACCAAATCCCCATCAAAGACTTGAGTGTAATAGAGGAATCCACACTCCCATTACATTGAAACAGTCAAAACATAATATGGATGCCCAGTTTGTGACTACAGATAGTCTTAAAATGAATAAGTGATGGTGCATTCTAAAGACCAACTAAAATTATTTTTATGCTCACAAAAATGTTTTGCATTATCTAGAATATAACTAACTCGATTTATTTTGCAGTCAGCATTTATCTTTATATATCATCACTATTTTAAACTTCATGATGAGTTGATAGTTACCGCTAACAACACTGGAATGTTTACCTCCATAACTTTCTGACAAATTATAAATTAAGAACGTTGCGCGGTGGCTCAAGCCTGTAATCCTGGCACTCTGGGAGGCCGAGGCGGGTGGATTGCTCAAGGTCAGGAGTTCAAAACCAGCCTGAGCGAGACCCTGTCTCTACTAAAAATAGAAAGAAATTAATTGACCAACTGAAAATATATATAGAAAAAATTAGCCGGGCATGATGGTGTATGCCTGTAGTCCCAGCTACTTGGGAGGCTGAGGCAGTAGGATCGCTTGAGCCCAGGAGATTGAGGTTGCTGTGAGCTAGGCTGACGCCACGGCACTCACTCTAGCCTGGGCAACAAAGTGAGACTCTGTCTCAAAAAAAAAAAAAATGTTGCAGGTGAATATAAATATTAATAGTTTTACATTTGAAATAACAGAATCCTGCTCTCGGTTCTGAAACTTTACCTCCAAGAGAGAATGCTGGAAAGAGGTGGGGACAGCCCCTGTGGGAGGAGGTAGTCTCTGGCCATCAGGACCTCTGCGATGTCAGCGTGGGGAGAAATGAGTTTTGCATTTGACTCCTGCACTATGCCTCGGCCTTGAGTAATGAGTGTGCGCTCTGCCCCTCTCCTTAGCCTTTCAGGACAGTGGGTTTTACCGAATAGTTAGGCTGGTACATATTCTTTGCTGTAACCCATCCTCCACTAGTCTAGCATGAGCCTTAAGAATAGACATTTGCGGCTGGGCGCGGTGGCTCACGCCTGTAATCCTAGCTCTCTGGGAGGCCGAGGTGGGTGGACCCTTTGAGCTCAGGAGTTCGAGACCAGCCTGAGCAAGAGCGAGACCCCATCTCTACTATAAATAGAAAGAAATTAATTGGCCAACTAATATATATAGAAAAAATTAGCTGGGCATGGTGGTGCATGCCTGTAGTCCCAGCTACTTGGGAGGCTGAGGCAGCAGGATCGCTCGAGCCCAGGAGTTTGAGGTTGCTGTGAGCTAGGCTGACGCCACGGCACTCACTCTAGCCTGGGCAACAAAGTGAGACTCTGTCTCAAAAAAAAAAAAAAAAAGAATAGACATTTGCTTACACACAGGGCAAAAGTGTGCTTTCTCTACATGTCACGTCCTGGAATATGGTGTTGCCCACCTTTCAAAGGCCAGGCTTACACTAGTGAAACGGGAAGTTGCTGGGTTTGTCTTGAGAATGGTCCACGCGTCTATTCCAGATACCACCCCGGGAGGCAAGTGTGTGATTCCTCCTCCTCCCCACCGTAGTTTCTAGGTGTAGGCCCTTGCAGGGGTGCTTTGTAATGTCCCTTTGTAATACGTCCTTTATGCCGTTGTTTAACACTTGTATCACGCCTGTGTATCTGGCTGTTCCCCCCTCTCGCCCCCCAGCACTCACACCGTGCTCGGCTGAGGAGCACTTAGCACAGCATGTGTTCTGTGTGTTGACTAAAAGAATAGCTAATGCAAAAGGATGGAAACAGAGGTTCCAGGCCATAACCACTGTCCGAACGATAAATCTTGGGAACACCGAGGGGCGAGGGGTGTGTGTGTGTCCCGCACGTGTGTCTGTGTGGGCGAGGGGAGGTCAGTGGCTGGTTGGGTCCGCCCTTCCGCTCCTGATCCGGTCTTCTCAACCCTCGCAGGCTCCATCCACGCCACGTCAGTAGCAGCCTCCAGAGTGGAGCAGGCGCTGTCGGAAGTGGCCTCGTCTCTGCAGAGCAGCGCCCCCAAGCAGGGCCCACTACACCCCTGGATGACCCTGGCACAGATCTGGCTCCACGCAGGTACCACTCTGCCCCTTCCCTGTCCCCCTGCTGTGCCAGAGGCTGCAGGACACTGCAGGCAGGCGCCTGTTAGCCCACCGCCCCCATCAGGGGAAATCAAAGCTTTCGTAGTCACGTACCAAAACGCCGCTACTTCTTTATAGGAACCCCGAGTTACTCTGTTTCTCCCCATCCCTCCCCTGCCCCAGGACCCTGGCACAGAGCAGGTATCTAGGAAAGATTTCTGAGTGGGACTCTTAAGGACACCTGGGGAGTTTGCCGTGTGGGCCGTAGGATTTATGCTGCGGAGGGGCCAGAGAGCTACACCCCAGACTATGTGGGTGGCTTGGGTGGAGTCCCAGCTGTACCACTTACTAGCTTGGTAGACTTGAGTCAAAGTCTTTAACTGTCAGCCTCGGCTTCCTCATCTATACAGTGGGTTAAGAGTAGCGCCTGTCTCCTGGTACATCTTGTCAGTGAAGTCTTGGAGTCCCTAGGAAAGGGGACGGGGGTATTGATGTCTTTATCAAAGACAGGGAAGGGGCAGTGTGTTTGGTTCCCTTCCCCATCCCCCCCAGTGGCTCTCCTGGGGATGGATAAAGAGCGAGACAGGTAGCAGCAGCCTCTGACCTGGCAGTCAGCCTGCCACCAGCTTCACCGGGCAGACCGCTGGCTCAGCGCTGCTTCTGCACAGCAGGAAAGCCCACAGACAAACCCAGCACACAGGCATTTTAGCAGTGAGAATGCCGCGGTACAGCGCTTCCAGGCAGTGATGGCTGTTGATTTACATATTTATATTTCTACATAAAAGGTAACTTCCATCCCTCAAGTTTTATCATATCATCTGCACGACCCTAACTAGGCCTTTGCAGGCTTGACTCTAAGGTACATGGCCAAAGCCCAAACTGGGCTGAGAAGAGTGCTTATTATCTCCCAGTTGTCCTTCTGTTTACTCCTCTTCTGCCAAGGCTAATTGTACGATGTTCCACCTTGTTTGACACCATTGGCGGACCTTGCATATGGAGGCGTGTTTGCATTTACCTGGCTTTGGCATACCGTGGAGCCCAGCTCAGTCAGCCTTTTCTGTGTTGGCATCTTTAATTGGGCCATAACAACTACCGTAAATTAACAAATTATATTCTTCTAAGCAGAAGCACAAAAGAGGGGTGATTCACGAATGCGCAGTTGTTCCTCCCCACTGCAGACGCCTGCAATGTTCGGCCTCTCCCCCAGAGAGGCCCCAGATGTGCCGGCTGTAAGAGCCAGGGAGCGGCAGTCGTGCCTCCTCCACGGCACCCTTAGGGAGAGGTCCAGTCCCCAGCAGAGGGTTCTGACGCCTGTCCTGTTCAGTCACCCTCATGAACGGTGACCTCAGAGAACAGAAAAGGAAGGAGTGTGGTTTAGTGTCCGGGCCGGGTGAGCCTGGCTGAACTTGCAGGGCTGGTGTGGGGGCAGAGTTGCCTTTCAAATTGGGCTTGAATTTGAGTCTTTGAAGGACCGAAGTCTAAAGCCCTAGAAAGGCCGAAGGCCATCCCTCCAGGCGGGAGCTAGCAGCCCGGCCTGGCAGGCCGTGCTTCTCTTGCTTGTTTCTCAGAATGCTTAATGGCCTGAGAGTCGCCAGAAGGGCTTTGCCAGGTGTCTCGCTGCCCCCCACTCCATTATCCAGGGACTTTGCCCGTATTTGCATGGCCTGCCACGACTGTTGGCAAGGAAATTTTGCAGCTGCTTATTAGAACATTGAAGAACTATCAGTGGCTCAGATTCAGCTTGGAGGAGCTATCCTTGAATTTTTATGTTACCACATAAGATCCATTTCTTACTGCCATGGCCCACGTGATAGAGTCAAGTTCTCATTGCTAGTTAATGGACGTGGCTTTAGTACCCTACAAGGTGGTGGAATTGAGCTGTGGAAAGCAAATGCCATACTTGCCTGGAGACTATGGGCAGAAGGTGCTTATCCGCATATGGTGAGCGTGGTGTGTCATGTGAATGAATGGAGTTGATTGGAATCATTTCAGAATTTGTGGCATATCGACTCTTACAGCAATGACTTTGAGCCAAGATTTAGAATCAAATCATATACTCACATAGTCTTTCAAGAGGTAAATTCAGAAGAAAACAGAGAGCTTCCACTGAACTGTCATATTTTACCTTGTGTGATAGGAACTCCACTGCTCTGAGAAGCAAAATAAAGGCAACCCAAGGTTTTGAAAATTTGTGGAAACCAAGTAACATCTTGGTTGTTCCGTGTCTATCATCAGCTCCAGCAGTACTGCCAGATTCCACACACTTTGCAAGCGTTAGAAGAGATTAGTTAGATCAGAGCCTAGCGCTCAGGCCGTGGTGTTTCTGCGGCGTTTTTGGGCCTGCTCTCTCCCAGCTGTGCTTCCTGGTGAACTGCGTGTAGAGACCTCGTGATGGGAGCCCATGGTGGAGGTGGCCCATTTGTGGCTTGCAGGAAAGGTCACTCAGAGATGACCTCTGATTTCCGGCCTATTGTTACCATATCAAACGGTCTCTGGGCCACTTGGATATGCAGATTGTGCGTAGGAAACCTGAGCAGCCAGCTGCTTTGTGAGGGGACGGGCCAAAGGCCTGGCTGGGAACACAGACCCAGGAACCAGGGATGTTTGACCATAGAGGGTCCCCCACTTCCTATGTGGTGGCACCCCCCTCCCAGCACCCCCCTCTTCTCCTGTCTGGACACCCACCCGTGACCCCAGTGCTTCAGGACACCTGGTGGCCAATTCAGCATGGACCATACATGTTTTGTTCCTTGGTTCGTTTGGACCTATGTCACAATTTTATTTATGTTATTTTCAGATAAATAACATGTACATGGTACATAGTTGGAAGAGTAGGAAGGCCTAAAGTAAAAAGGCTGCCTCCTGTCCCTGAGCCTCAGTCACCCTCCCGACAGGCAGCCACCGTTCCCAGTGCCATGCTGCCCCCAGAGATCGCACACACACTGCACTTCGTCCCTGTCACCCTCTTACTGTGCCGCCGTCGGAGACGGGTGCTTATCAGCACGCGCAAGGCTGACTCGCGCTTCGAAACAGCTGCACGGCGTAAACCACTGGGTGGTTATACCATCATTAAACCAGTACTCTGTTAGTTAACTCTCAGATTATTGTAGCATTGCCATTGCAGATAATGCTTCGGTCAGCATCCTTACAGGCAGTTGGCCCTCCGTGGGCTCAGGTTCTGCATCATGAATTTAATCAGCCTCGGATCAAAAACGTTTGGAAAAAATGTCTGTGCCGAACACGTACAGTCTTTTTTGTCCTGTCATTACTCCCTGAACAATACAGTGTAACAGCTACTTACATAGCATTCGCGTTGCATTAGGTGTCATCAGTGATTTGAAGTATGCAGGAGGACTGTGTAGGTTATGTGCAAACACTGCGCCATTTTCTATACCAAGGACTTGAGCATCCATGGGCTTTGGTGTCTGTGGAAGGTCCCGGAACCAACTCCTAGCAGATACTGGGGGACGACTATATATTGTTCTGTACCTGTAAGATAAACTCCAAAAAGTAGAATTGATGGATCAAAGGGTTTGTACTCTTCGATTTTGATAAGTTTTGTCACATTGCCTTCCTCAGAATTGTACCAATGTACATTCCAGTCGACAATGCGTAAACGTCCACTTTCTCACATCCCTGCCAACACAGGGAGTTCTCGAAATGCTTCATCTTTGCCAGCCTGACAAGTGGAAAATGGCATTTCAATTTTCAGTACAGGGATTTTGCCCATTTATCTTCCCATTTATCTTCATAGATACTGAGCTTTTCTTTTTTATTTGTAAGCATTTACTGTGTGTTTAAGAAGTCTGCCTTGTGTCTGAGACAGGCACTACAAATATTTTCTTCCATCTTTATTTCCTTTGTGTTTTTTGTTTGTTTGTGGCAATTTTTTTGCCAAGCAGTTCTTTTAAAAAGTACATTTATCAGCACTTTGGGAGGCTGGGAAGATCACTTGAGCCCAGGAGTTCGAGACCAGCCTGGGCAACATAGTGAGAACTCGTCACTACAAAAATTTTTTAAAAAATCATCTGGGCGTCTTGGTGTGCCCTTGTAGTCCCAGCTACTCAGGAGGCGGGAGAGTCACTTGAGCAGAGGTGTCCAAGGTTGCAGTGAGCTAGGATCGTGCCACTGTTCTCTAGCCTGGGCAATAGAGCAAGGTCTTATCTCTAAAAAAAAAAAAGAAAGAAAAATAAATTTGTCAGTCTTTTCTTATGGCATCTGTGCTTCCCATGATACTTAGGAAGCAACTACTCAATCTCTTTTCCTGAAAGTTCCAAAGTATCTTCCAGTGCCATTTGTACACAAAGAAGGTCAGAGGGAGGTTGTTTCCTCCGTTTTGCCGAAGGGGACCCAGGCTGGATGGAAGTGAGTTCCTTTGCGGTGTACTGACCCAGAAGTTGGGGGACCTCAATGAGGGCCTGTGACGACACCTCAAGACGTGGCTCCTTGGGAACCCCTCCACGGCCGCCTTAGGGTGCAGACCACTGCCAGCTGTTGGAAGTCCCACGTGCACAGTAATTCAGAATTGAACCAGGGCCTTTCCCAAGCCAAGCAGCTTCTTGGTGCCCATCTCTCAATTTCCACACTGGGATGGCAGCTAAAAATGACTTTGCGGTAGGTGGTTAATTTCTGCTTGTTACTTACTAATAATTATAGCTTTCACTTTGGCACCTCTCACAGTTGAAACCAGTGGCTATTCTTAGATGTGCAAGATCAGATTTTCTGATTTCTGCTGGGAATTTAAAGCTGTGATACTCTTATAGTTCCTTGGCCTTGTCTGGCCTGTCCCCTTTGCCCTTCCCCCTCCCAGACTCCTCCCAGGCGTCGGAGGTTGTGTCAGCAGGGTTGAGGGGTAATCCGTGGCATGCCCACCATGACGAGATGAAGACAGCTACCAGGCAGGTGGTATGTGTCACTGCACAGGACCCATGGGAGGTAACATGAAGTCCTGGGTGGGGGAGGGGTTAGGCCTGCCCAGCTTACATTTATCAAGCAATGTGCATGTGTCAGATACTATCCTGAGGACTTTTTATGTCTTAACTTGCTTGGTCCTCGTGATAACCTTATGAGGAATGCATACTCTTATGCACCCCATTTTGCAGATGGAGAAACTGAGACACCTGTCAAGTCACTCACCTAAGGTTACATGGCTAATAAGTTGGGAAGCCAGAATTCAAATCCATCCCGTGTGGCTCTAGAACCCTAGCTCCAACCTATGGCAGGCACTGGGTTGTCAACACAGTATCTTCGAGCATCTCTTCGAGCACCACAATCAGAATGCCAGGGAGGAGCAGCTCGGCCCCCGTGATCCCTGTAACACAGGGCATTTCCCAGCCAGGGAGCCAGACTAGGACCTCGTGCACTGAGCAGAGACCTCAAGAGTGACTGGCAGTAGGCCAGGACGACAGGGGAGGCATAGGACAGCATGAGCTGGGACGGCCGGGGCAGCGTGAGCTCTGAGGATTAGAGGAATGATGTGCCCCTGGGGCGGGAAGCCTGGTGGCTAAGGGGACACAGAAGGGCCAGGGTCAGGCCATGCCAGTGCCCAGTAGCCATGTTAAGACCTTTTAACTTCATCCGAAAAGCATTAAAAAGCTACTAAAGGACTAGATAGCAGGAGCATGAAAGGATCAGATTGAGGTTTTTATAAAAATCACTCCAAGTTGGGCTTGGTTATGTGCTCCAAGTAGTCCCAGCTACTTGGGAGACTGGGGCGGGAGGATTGCTTAAGCCCAGGAATTCAAGTCCAGCCTGGGCAATATAGCGAGACCTCTTCTCAAAAAAAAAATCACCCCAGCTAAATGTGGAGAATGGAATGGAAGGCAGCCAGAAGTGGACGCTGAAAGAGCAGAAAGTCAGGAGCACTGGTCCAAGGTCTCAGTGCAGTGGAGAGAAGTGGATGCCTGAGATGCACTTCCCAGGTGTAACTGATGGGCCTGTTGGTGGCTTAGATGTGGAGGATGAAGGAAAAGGAGGAACCCTGAGCTTGGGGACCCTGAGGTGAGAGCCGGTAAGTTGGGGCCAGGAAGGAGGAGACGGTTTGAACCTGGAAGTGTCAGGCGCCTGAGGACATGCAAGTCAAGAAGCCAAGTGGGCATCTGGAGATTCAAGTCTACATTTCAGATTTGGGCAGGAAACGTAAATTTGGGAGTTGGGGCTAAAAGCCAGCAGATGTGGTGAGAAGGCCTAAGAAGGGAATGTGGATGGAGACGGGGAAGGGCCAGCCTGAGACCCCAGCCCTCTACGTTCAACCGTGGGGAGGGAGGAAGAGCCACGGAAGCTGAGAGGGAGCGGTCAGCAGGCTGGCGAAGCAGGACAGGTGGCACCACGGCGGCAGGGCGGCCTGCGCAGCGCAGCCAAGAACTTGGCTCTGGCCTCGGACCAGTTCCCATCCTGGTCCCGCCATGTCGTAGCAGTGGGGCCTGGTGGAGTCGTTCCCAATCCCGCTGAGCCTCTGTGTTGCCCTCTGCAAAAGGAGGACAGTTGGGACAGCCGCACAAGGTGGCAAGCACTTAGTGACCATTGGTATGACTGTGTTTAAGGAGGATCTGGTTGGCGGGAAATGCTGCTGGCAGGTTGAATGCGCTGGAGACGAAAGCTTTTGTTGGATCTGGCGCGTGGGAGCTGCCGGCACCGTGCCGAGGCTGGTCTTGGTGGGGTGGTGGGGATGGAGGCCGTCGCTATGGTTGCAGAGCAAGTGGCGAGTGAGGCAGTTGGGGCAGAGAGGGCACCCAACCCCTGCAAGCAGCATCCCTCCGCAGCAGAAATGAGGGGAACCGGGAGGGGTGTGGGGCCAAGGAAGAGGGTTGACATGCAGGTCACTGTAAGACAGAGCAGGCTGGGGCCAGGGTTGTCCCAGAGCACACGCATGGGGCGGTGGAAGAAGGGGAGGGTGGGAGTTGCTTTCCCCAGGGCTTCCCGAAGTCCTGTGCAGAGTGAGGCTCTGCGTTTGGGGCAGAGGGGCCCTTAGCCCTGGCAGAGCACGCCTGCATTGCACACAGGGAGCTAGGCGGTCAGAAAGGGAGCAGGACCCTGATCTTGAATGCTGAGCAAAAGCATTTGGGTTACACTCATTCTGCAACAGGGAGGAGATTTTGTCTCCAACATTTTTCATAGTAACTGGATGGCAAGGAAAAATCGAAGGATTCCAAAGAGGACGTTCTGAGCTTAGTCTGAGCTTTCAGAATGAGGTAGAAAGCGTCCGTGACACTTAGTAGCACCTTACCTTTGGTGTGAGGCTGTCAGCGGCCAGTGACCAGGGCAGACTATCTGTCCTTGTAACCTCTTCCGAGAGTGACCTTTGGAGCCTGCCCTGCAGCTAGAGCGCTGACTTCATGCTGAACCGTGGGGTTTTCTGTTGGCAGCCGATGGCTCTGAGTTCCCAGAGCCTGCTGCGCTCTGTTGTTGTTCCTTCGGTACAAGTTCTTATAGCTCTTAATAAGCTCACAAGGCCCTTTCTTTTTTAAAATTGAATTTAGCCCTTGGTGAAAGGGACAGGGGAATTTCATTTGCCGTTGCCTCTCTGGGCTGTAACTTTCTTCACTGACCCGTGCCACGGAACTGGGAGCTCAGACCTCGCTCAGCATTCGTTAATCTGCAAACTCGCACCTCCTAAGTGCGAGGCCCCTGCTAAGGGATGCAGAGCTGACTGTGGCTGAGAGTCCTCTAGAGTTTAGTGGGGAAGACAATACTGATCATATTTCAGAGTCTTTAGGGAACTGCAAATGACACTCCTTTCTTTACTCCCTGAGTTCCAAACCAGTTAAGACAAGGGAGGGAGATGGAGATCAAAGTTCCAGCTTCTTTGCTGGGAGGCTGAGTGGGAGAATGTTGCTTGGCCTCTGGTCTCAAGTGGGCTCTGTGGTGCTTTACAGCTGAGTTCAATTCACCCGTTCCAAATTGCTGGCCTCCCTGTTGCAGGGACAGAGCCCTGACAAGCCTGCAGGAGGAGCAGGCAGAGAATGCAGGCATCCAAAGGCCCTGGGCAGAGAGCTCCAAGCGGCCAGGCAAGCAGGCTTGAATCCTTGAGTCCTCCCAAATCCGTGATCAGATAGAGCCAGGAAGACAGCCGGGGAGGGGCCAGGCACGTGGCTGAGGCAGGTGGGCCCCTGATGGAAACGAGAAGCAGAGATTGGAGGGTCTCCTGGCAAAGATGGCATGTCAAGGTGATCATACAAAGTGCATTCAACACAAGGGAGGGAGCTGGTGGCCCCGTGGGTTGAGGTAGAATTCGAGAAACCGTCTTCAGGGGAGACGTTGCTCCTTGTTTGTGATATGGACTCCCAGGCTCTCCAGCAGGGGAAGTTCACAATAAATACTGTGTGGCCTCACTGTGTTCTAGGGGACCAGCTGCATGCCTGGGCAGAGAGGGCCGCATTCTGGGTGATTTCAGGAAGGTTGGGAAACCATAGGAATCCTTTTCTCTTCCTCCCCCAACCCAATCTCAGACTATCTGATTGATGTCTGAAATCTCGCCACTAAAGCTTCCTTCCTGGAGCCTAAGACACTGTGCTTCATTAAAATATCATTTCCTCTCCAAGAGAGACTAGTCTGCCCTAAGTCATTGTATTAAAGGGGCCATGGTGGAATGGAAAGGCTGAACCTGCATTCTCCAACTATACTGACACAGCGAAACAGAGCTGTGGCTGGAATGAGTCACTTTATCTCTTTGTATCGGAGTTTCCTCACTCCATGGTCTCCCAGACGGTGGGGTATGGCCAGGCATTATCCTCACGGCTTTCAGTTCACTCTGGGCTCCAGGCTTCTGCTGTCTTGTTTGATCCTTACCACAGCCGAGGGAGAGATGTAGGCCAAGGTCAGGGTCCCCACTGACAGGTGAACAGGCACAGAGGAGTCGACTGACTCACCAAAGGCCCAGGGTCAAGAACCTGACAAATCCTGCATGGTCTCTTGACACTGCAGCTCCCTTACTGGGAGCTCTAGAGCCCTGGGATTCCCCAGCCGTGCCTTGGACACAGGAAGGGGATAAGCCCAGAGAGAGGCCAAGCTGAGCACTCTTAAGAATCTTTCATATGCAAAGGTAAGATCATTTAGGAAAAAAGAGGCTCCATTGGTGAGAATGCTTTGAAAATCGCTACAGGACATTGTGCCCAAGGTATTTCCATTAGAGCTTAAAAGGTGGAGATTTGAGAACCCTGTGCCATGCCTTTGCCAAACACATCTGCCTCTGGAGGCCTGGGTTCTTACCTTCACCTCCAACGTACTGACTTGCTCTGTCTGTGTCTCCCACTGCCCCATAGCCTCAACCCTCACCCTAACCCTAACCCTCACCATACCCCTAAAACCCTAACCAAAGCCCTAATCCTGAACCTAACCTTAAAACCAGCCCTAGCCCTAGCCCTAACCCTAGCCCTAGCCCTAACCCTAACACTAGTCCTATACTTAGCCCTAGACCTAACCCTAACCCTAGCATTAACTCTAACCCTCATGCAACGGGCGCAAGTGCGTCAGACCTGAGGCTTAGGAAGACACGGTGATAAATGAGTAGTTGGTGTTACATTGGTCTCATGGAGGGCCCTGATGGGCCAGGACTTACATGTACACTGTCATGTTGGTGTCTAAGGTTCCCTCCCCACGATTCTTGTTTACAAAAATTCTGGATGCCTTCAGTCCCCACTCTCCCAAGTCGCCTTTTTACGCAAAGTGCTCTAGATGGAAGAGGCTCGTGTGCCGTGCCTCGTGAACCCAAAGGCAGCTCCAGGCCGGGGTATTTTGGAAACGACGTAAACTCACCCCCAAGATGGCAGCGAGTCAGGAGCCAGTGTACAGTGAGAGGAACGTTGTGTACAGCTCTCCCAAGTTGCCACCACGCTCAGGTAACCCGAAACTGCAGCGGGCACGCACTCAACTCTTTCTGGCAAGAGCATCTAGAGAATTGTGTTACTGAAAGATGGCAGACAGCCTGCCAGTGTCATTATGAGGGTGTTTATCTCCCAGAAGGGACAGGTTTTGCCTGGTCCAAACTGAAGGATAATCTTTGTCCCTGTAGAGTCCCCTGTATGCATAGGTGCCCGGGAGGTACCTTTGGAGTTGAGACTCCCGAGAACAGGAGGCAGGCACACCTGGCAGCCCACCTCCTGGGCTCAGTAAATGGTGTTTGAATTGCCCAAGTTTCTTTGTCTGCTAGAGTCGCCCAGGACGCCCCTCCCCAAGTCCCTGGGACCAGCAGACAGAAGGACAGACAGAAGGTACAGGGCACACCTGGGCTAGGGCAAGGCCTGCTTTTTCCAGGGCCTTCTCTCAGCCTGGGGAGTCAGGCACCAATGCACCAATGTTGGAAGTGAGGGTGCCTGAGGAGAGGGACCAACCAGGCCAGTGAGGCGAAAAGGTCAGCAGTGTTGCCACCAACCACACCTGTGACAGATACACATCAGCCGTTTCCCAGTCCCCGGGCTTGAAGCTGGAGGTGGAGACTTAGAACGATAGATCTGCAGCAGAGCCTTCCCTTAGGGAGTCTGCTGTCCAGGAACGTGCCCAAGACCCCGCACAAAAATGCTTGCAGGGACACAGGTGTCAGAGGCCGGGCTCCCCTTTCAGCCGAGGGGAGGGGAGGGTCAGAGAGGGGCTTCCTGGGATGGTGGCGACCCAGCTGGGCCTTGAAGGAGGCTGGGCTGACAGTGCTATGGGCAGAGGCAACAGAATAAACAACAAAGCGTGGATATGGGAACACCTGCTAAGTGCATGGAAACAGCACTTGCCATGGCCGGAGCCGGGATACAGGGAAGCGGCAGAAAGGTTACAGGTTAGCAGGTGGCGTGCTGGCTCTGAACGCCTGGCAGAGGAATCTGCATGTTATTTTGTGGCAGAGGAGACACTGTTTTCTGTGGGGGCTGAGAACACAGTCTCTGATTCTGAGCCTGGCTCTGCCTCTAGCTTGCCCTGAGAACTTGGACACGTTGCTCAGCCTCTCTGTGCCTCAGTTTCCTCATCTGTGTAATGGGGATAAAATAATAGTACTTGTTGGATCACCACACAGATGAAATGAGCAATGGGAAGGCTTCCTGGCATAAAGTGTGTGTTTGATGAGTGTTAGCTACTATCATTGTTGCCATTATCATTCGTTCATTCAACAGCTGTTGACTGAGCTCCGACTATGTACCAGGCCCTGCTCTAGTCCCTGGACAGCAGGCACCTTCCCTGCCCTCCCGTCGCTCACAGCCTGGATTCTGGGGGGCGCAGCTGGTACAGCCCAGGGAGGAGTCGGGCAGGGAGGGGCATGGGCCCTGCTGAGTGGGACGGGGAGCAGCTCTCGCAGGACATCAGTGAGAGGGGGCCTCGTCGAGGTGTCTGCTCGACAGGGAACAGAAGCCACAGACCTCAGGGAAGGAGGCCTTCTGAGCAGGTGGGATGGCCGCCAGAAGCTGGGCCTCAGGAGGCTAATCCGGCGGCAGCTGTGGGGGACAGGCTGGTGGCCCAGGCAGGGGTGGGGAGAGGAGGCTTTGCACAGTCGAGGCAGTTTCCAGAGTGGGCGCCAGGAAACGATTTGATGGAGAGTGCAGAGAAAATAGTGACAATTCTCTTCCTTTCTTTATCGTGTTCCTCAAACATTTCTACTTTGAATGTTGTTGCGTGTTACGTATACTTGATATGTGAATTCATACATGCATTCACATAACTGGAAGATACAGGCACGGGCATCTTTTACTGCGAGGGTGCGGCCGGTGGCCAAGGCCAGGCTGCGTGGGGGGCTGGCCTGCAGCTGGGCGAAGGGGTCGGTGAGCCCGAGGAAGGCTCCAGGCACTGGCTTGACAGGTGTGGCCGTGCTGGCCCTGGATGCGGGGGGAGGTGACTCAGGTGTCCTGGAAGCCTCAGGCCCGGTGGACTGGGAAGCTGGCAGTGCCGGGGCCAGACAGGACCCTCAGGAACAGGGTCCCGAGGGCCAAGATGAGGTTTTCTACCTGAACGCTGGGCGGAGGCGCCAGAGAGGTGGAGAGGGGACCCTCGGAAACGCAGCATGGGCTCTCCAGAGAGGCCGGGCCGCGAGGGCTTTGGCTCCTTGTGGAGGTGATAGCCAAGACCAAGGACTGGTGGAAGATCATTTTCCTGCTTGTGTTGAAAGTGGCAGCTTGCTTTTCAGAGGGATTTGTTGCTGGGGCACAGTTGAGAGTCTCCAGGGTGTGGTGGCTTTCCCTGGTTGGGGCGGGGGCTAGATCTGTTGGGGCAGCAGTTTTTATGACACACCTATGGCCATGAAAGCCACAGCCTGCTGCCATTGCCCTGTGAGGGTCTGTGTACCCCTGGTTTGCCGGCCCAGTGCTCGTTGTGTCCTCAGCTCGGGGGCAGGGCCCAGGCAGGCCTCACTTCCCTGTGCTTGGTGGTGACCTGTGTCTGCCCCGAGTCCCCGTATAATGGGCGTGAGGGCCTGCGGCACCTCCACCCACGGCGGGGGATCGGCCAGCTCTGGGCCTGCTAGGCTCCCATGGGGGAATGCAAACGTCCCCAACCAGAGCAGCAGCTGCCTGTAGGGCCTCTGAAGGGCAGTAAACGGGGAAAGCATGTGCTCTCTGCTCTCCTCCCCACAGCTGAAGTCTACATTGGCATTGGGAAGCCTGCAGAAGCCACCGCCTGTACCCAAGAAGCTGCCAACCTCTTCCCAATGTCTCACAATGTCCTGTACATGCGTGGCCAGGTCGCTGAGCTGCGAGGAAACATTGATGAAGCCCGGCGGTGGTATGAAGAAGCCTTATCCATCAGCCCCACCCACGTGAAGAGCATGCAACGACTGGTGAGTCTGAGACCCGAGCAGTGACCCCTCCTCTTGGATGGGGCAGCCCTTGGAAGCAGCAGGTAGCACACAACCCTCAGACCCGCTGCGGGTTCCAAAGGCCTCATGCAGTTTGCTTGCCTGCCTGTCGCATTGCATGAAGCCAGCAGGTACCACTCCTGTTGTAGGTTATCCAGTTGACGTCCCGGGGGCTGCATCGTCCCAGCATCCCTACTCAGTGGTCCTGTTATGTGCTATTGGAGAGTTTGGGTCGCTGGTCTCCTGGCCAGCAGTCTAAGCCACCCTCTGGTTCTGGATTTTATAAAGACTTTCCTGTGGCCCTGGGCACTGTCATTGTCATTGCGGTCTCTGCGCTGCCTGCAGTATCCACCATGGGGGTATCCACACCCTGGGGATGGTCCCAGTGGCATCACTTATTTGCTCTTTAACCTTGGGAAAAGCCTATCAGCTCTCTGCACCTCATTGTCCTTTCTGCAGAACAAAGGCTTTTGACGAGATAGGCTCTGAGTGTCTGTCCAGGACTAAGAGGATGTGGTTTTGTAACTAATAAGTAAAATGTTCTGTGAAGGAGCCCAGAGCTTTCATCATCTTGCCATTTCTCATAGTCATGTTGCAAAGTATAGACGGGGTTGACTGAGTGGTAACCACCGGTTTTCAGCAGAAGAACGCTGACACACAAGGAATTGGGCACTGTGGGAAGACCGTGCACTTAAGAGTCAGAGCTGGACTCAGTGCTGGTCTCAACTCCTGGGGAACCCTGGGCTTGTCCCTTAACTTCTAGGAGCCTTGGCATTGCTGGGCATTGGGCTGTTACTTACCCTGGTGGGATGTCGTGAGAACTAAATTAGATGATTTACGTAACAAACCTAGCATAGTTCGTGGCACTTAGTAGGTGCTTATTAAATAGGAAACTGAAGACAATCATTTTCGGTTTTAAAAATAAATCAGACCTTATAATAATTACAGCTCCATACAGATTTATAAATAATTTTATATATTATCCCAACATTCGTCTGTTTGATTAAAAATATTACATGGTTTTTAATTTTTATCTCACTATTGTAAGAGGAATTTGTAAAGAGCTTTTCAGATCTCTGTGCTTTTGCTGAAAGCATTGCAGGAGAGGTATAATCACCGCCGTGTACCCAGCCTTTTTATTAAAAAGAGGCAGCATGTTTCCTACCTCGGGGCCTATGAATTATTCAGAGATGTATTTCTTGTTCATCCCCAAGGGGAACACATGAGACAAAAGATCAAAGAGGAAAATCGCACAGGGAGAGTTTTCTGTTTCGCCTTTGGGGTTTTCAAGACACCTGAGCTCCCTGACACATGCCAGGCGCTTTCCTTTCTGAAGGGAGCAGGCCGTCGGCCAGCACGGGAGGGCTGGTGCGTGGGGACCAGGGCGGTAGCGGGGCGCTGCCTGCCGGGCCCGCTGGCAACAACAGAGCACCGCCAGGCTGAGACATTGGCTGCTTTGGAGGGTTTGCCAGGAGAAAAGAGTAATGGCGATAAACTCTTGAGGCCTCTCTCAGTGCATCCTGATATATTGGAGAACTATCCGGACTGGAGGTGGGTTGAGAGCAGCAAGCCGACAGATTTTGAGTTCAGATTCTTGCAGTTGGAAACTTTGCCCAGTGACTGTGATCAGTGTGACTCCCATTGGGTGGCTCGGAACACTCCTCGGTGATCTTACAGATGACGCACCCGGCCTCCTTTCTCCCTAGCCTGCCCCCGAGAGCCCAGCCCACGGCTGTGGGGAGCCCACGGAGCCTCTGGCCTCCCAGGCTCTTCAGCCCCAAGACGTCACACTCCCTGGGTGCCGTCCCTTCACAAGCTGCAGGGAAAGTGTGTTTCTGTGGCCTTGGATGGAAGAGGGAGGAAGGGGGCCCTCGCTGGCGCTCCAGAGGCACAGGGCGAGGCTGCGGGCCACCCTGGCCTGGGGCTGACTTGCAGCTCTGGTGACTCGCTAGCTCTGGGGCCTCTGGCAAGTCATTTACCCTCTTTGTGCCTCATTTTGCTCAGCCATATAAATGGGGATAATATTAGCCCCGCACGTCACGGAGACAAATTAAACACAAGAACATGAATCCCTAGTTAAGTCTGGAAAGGTCCTGTCTCTACCCTCACAGAAACCAGACTGGCCTGCAAGCCCCTGAGTTAAGAGGAAGGGGTCAGCGGCCAGATCAGAAGCTGTCCTTTCACCAGGGACGTCCCAGGGCTCAGACTCGGGCGGCAAAGGGAGGCGGAAGCAGCTGAGTGTTGACAGTCGCCTGGCACGCGGGGAGAGGAGTGTGAGTGAGGGGACAGCCAGGGATGCCTGCCCAGGCCAGGCCAGGCGGGGTCGAAGGTCAGGACTAGAAGGAGTTTGAAGAACACAGCACTGGAGAGCACCAAGAATCCTCCGAGGAGGTCCGAGGGAAGGAGCCAGTGGCCGGGCAGATTGCAGGTCGTGGGAGAAAAACCCAGAGGGTGGAAAGCGTGTCTGCAGCAGCCCTGTTGTGCGGAGAGGAAGGCGAGGAGCTGGGGGCCAAGCAGTCTGGGGGCTGTTCAGGAAGAAGGAAGCCCCGTCCTCTACCACAAGTGGAGACCTGGTGGCCGGCGGTGACTGCGGGAGAACCGCACAGAACAGTTACTCGTTAACTAATTAATAGGGGCTCACGGTGCCAGAGAGATGCAATTTAAGCAGAAATACAAACCTGTTAACATTGTTAAAAACCAGTAATGACTTGGGAGGCAGGTAGTATTCATGAAAGTAAATCGAAGGTCACACTTGACAAGAGAGATATAAATTAAACCCCAGGGGAAATTGACAATTTTCTAATAGTTTTAGCCTTCGTGTATGTGTTGAAATTCACATGCAGTGAGAAGGGAGAAGAGAAATAACGTGTTTAGTATTAACAATGAGTTAGCACAAGACAAGGGAGGCTGAGAGAGCTGACGGTGGACAGGAATTAAGGGAGCAGTGACCTGAAGGGATAAGAAATTACAGAGTGACATTGTTGACAAGGGGAGGAATTCACAGAGTGATCAGACTTTTTCCAGAAAATCTAAAGGCATATTTTTATATTATTTTTGCATAAGTACATACATTTACATTTATTTGCATGCTATGTTAAAAAACCTTTAGCTCCCAGTATCCAAGATGAATTAATGAAACCATAGAGCAACTTTTCCCAAACCAGTTATTCTGTGTCGTGGCATCGGGGGAGAGGAGAGAAATGTGGCTCACAGTGGACCAGGGGGTCAGAGGACCGCCATCCCTGGGCGACACGATACTTCCCTGGCCAAGGACAGGCAAGAGACTCAGTGTAGCCAAGGACAGAATTACCAGGACAGGGATAGGCTCCGCAAACAGGGACATCTGGTTGCCCTCTGATAACGTCAGTCTGGGCTTTTGAGGGCAACGTGTGAGATTGGAAGGTAAGAACGGAACAAGGGCTTTCAGGAGAGAGATGGACGTGGAAGGGAGCCAAGAAGCTTGTGTGGAGGGGAGGTGATAAGGCTCGGAGGGGAACGGCGTTGCTGAGAAATACGTTTCTGCCGGGGGAATATTCGCAGGACACGCAGGTCTGCCTCTAGTCCCTGTGGCAGGCTGCGAAAAGGCGTGAACAGAAGCAGATAGTGGGGGCGGCCAGGGCTTGGTGGGCTGGACAGCAGGTGGAGAGAGGGCAGCTTTGAAGAGGCCTGTGAGCTGGAGAGGGGCTGTGTGCAGAGAACCTTGGAGGGAGCAGTGCATGAGAGAGCCCTCCCCCACCCCCAGCAGGGAAGGAAGGGCACTGGCGTGCGCACCTGAGGGATGGCATTCACCTGAGGCCAGTCTGGTAGGACAGAGGCGGTGATATTTCAGAGCCGATGCTGAGAGATGAAAAAAAAATTAGATTAAAAGCCTGAATGGGGCCATCCCCTTGAATGTTGCTGCTCCCACAGCAAGACCGGGGGCCTGGAAAGGGACAGAAAGCCAGCAGCCGTTTGAAGAGGGGCGTTAGGACTAATGATTAGGGAGGTGCCAGCTGTCACCCCCTCCCCCAGAGGAAGCAGTGATGAAAGACCACTGGTGGAGTCTCCAAGGAAAAGGGAGGATGCCTGGGAGGACGGACTGGGGGGCGCGGGTTGTCGGGTGGTCTGCCCAAGGGTGTGCTGGAAGGGCCCTGGGGTGGGGGTGTGGTGTGGAAAGGACACAGCAGTGAGGTTGGACAGAGTTCTGCTCAGTGGAAAAGCACATGTTTCAGGTTATCATAAGGGGTCAATCTAATAATAGAATAAGCTTTTTGTTTGGGGCATGATGGGCCCGGAAGTGCCTGTTTGCCTTCTGTGGACGGATTGTAAGACAAGAAAAGCTCTTAGATCAATCTAGATGGCTTCAGGCTAAAGGTTTCACATGCAGACTGTCTTTGAGGAGTTTCTCTATGAGACAGCAGAAATCAGGAGTGACATCAAATGTAAAAACTTCAGAAGTGGTGTTGCAGTTCTGTTCCAAGGGACTACATTAGCAGCAAAAGACTGGCAGGGCTCGGCTGAGCTGTTTGAAAAACTCGTTTTGTTATGAAATACCCGAGGTGCACCAGATTGAGGGTAGGTTTGGAAGGAAGGCCCTCTCTGCGCGGTGTGGCGGGTATATCTTACGGATTACGACTGCATTTTCAGTTGTTTTAACAGCTCCAAAGGCTGACTAACGCCACTGCTGACTAACGGCACTGCTCTGAGAGGAAGGCAGCTCTTCTGAAGTTCAGAGAAGGGGCTGGATGGAGTCAGAGCTTTCTTTAAACCGTCTTCAAGCTCACATGCTTGTTTACTGTGTGAAAACATCTCATCCCATTATGCGCGACGAGCGGGAAGGGTGGCAGAGAGGGTTTGAATCCAAGGAACGAGGTGAGCTCTGGCTTGCCTGGCAGCTTGCTTTGCCGAATTACGAAACTTCAAGTGTTTTTCTCTCTCTCCCATCTTTTAAAGTGCCCATCTGTTTAATAAGGTTTGGGAAAACTGCTGTGTCTCCTGTTTTGTTAGTTAGTGGCGTGTTTTCCAGTTTATGCCCCTGTTGGAGGAGAGAAACAGCGTGAAGATAATGAACTTCTCAGGGTTACCCCAGGGACTCGCAGCCTGTGTCTGTGTATCTGTCTTGTCTACCCGTCAGCCAGCCAGGCAGGACCGAGGCGCACATCAGCACACCTCTGGCTTTCCCAGAGAGAAACAGGCCTGGAAGACACGGCATTTGATCCCTCCTGTTGCTCTGGATAAGGCCCAGGCACAATTAGGCTAATGAAATAGAATGGAAGTACCCTTCCCCTTTCAAATGCTGATCTTTAGGGATGGATCTCTTTCATCCAGAGTGTCAGTTGTCTTTCTGTACATAGAATGATTGGCAGGATACAAAATTTTATGATGGTCAATAGAAAAGGCTTCTTCATCTATTAATTGTACTCCATTTTCTTTTAGAATTAAAAAATGCTTTTTAAATTAGGGAAAACAACTTCTGAAGAAAGGCTTATGAGATATTTGACATCCACCCTTCCCGTGTATCCGTGTGCTTGTTCCGAGCACTCTTTGAACCATCTCCGGGCCTTAGTTTCCCTGGTATCTGCTCGCTGTGATTGGGGTCCACTCTCAGTGCAGAGGAGAAGGCAGTGGCTTCTGTTGGAGGGTTAGGCTTTGCTCTGTTCCATCTTCTCTCCAGTGGTACGTGCTTCATTTAGCCCCTTTGATAGCTTGGAGCCTTTTCAACAATTATTAATACTTGGCATGAATATAACGTGTTTTTTTTTTTTTTTCTGTAAAGAAATTGGAAACCTCACATGCTCTCTCTGACACATGCATAGTGAAAGGGGAGTTTCTTACTGACAGGGAAGCTGCAGTTCGCGGCCTGCCCCAGGTCACTCTATAAGTTAGGAGCAGAAGCAGGACAAGAGGTGGGAAGGTTGTGTGCTCGTGTCGTCACTCAGGAGCCCAGAGCCTCAGTGACGGGACAGCAGAGAGGGTAAGAGCGTGGCGCTGGAGCCAGCCCGCCCTGAGTCCCAGCTCCGTAGCTTACTAGCTGCCTGCCCTGAGCGACTCCCCTAATCTCTGTTCCTCCAGTTTTCTCAACAGTAAAATGGGAAAGTAATAGTTTCCCCCAACGGTGTTATTGTGAGTTCAGTGAGTGAATACGGCCTGCGTAGCACCCCGTAAATACTAGCTGTGAGCATTGCTGTCATTCTCCGTAACTCAGGCCACACCTCTGGCGGAAGCTCGTCTGCGTCTGCGTCTGTTTGACAGTGAGTGCGGAGTCTCCGGGCACCAACCGTGGCTGTGGCTTCCCTTCTGAACCAGCAGGTCTGAGCTTCTTTGGTTGGAGGAGCCAAAATAAGAATATATCTTGGCACATGGTTGGACCCAAGCTCGATACGTTTGCAGAGGGGAACCGCCCCCCTGCTGCTGGGGAAGGTGGGCCCCTCCTCACGGCCAGGGTGGGAGCTGGCCGGCTTGAAGGGCAGCCTGGCTCAGAAGTCACCTCCTCTGAGAAGCCTTTCTTAACCCCAGCGACTGAGCACAGGAAAAGGCTAGAGGGGCAGCCCTGTGCTCGAGGGCCCCAGGTGGGGGCAGCGGCCACCCCTCCCAAATGCACACAGTCTGTCCTATTGTCCCTGAGCACATTGTCAGGCTCCGTACCCTATTTGGGAAGCATGGTGGTCACTCTCCTTAGACCTCTGTGGAGCTCTGTCCCAGTGGAGCCTGCGACGTCTTCCCCGGCCAGCTGTGTGTCCCCTGGCTAATGGCTCCCTGCCCACAGGGCAGCCAACAGCTGAGAGAGGCCCAGAGGGCAGGCAGCTGCCTGAGGACAGGCATGGCCACCTGCAGGTGTCTGCTGGCTTCACAGGACTCCAAGGCCCAGCTCTTCAGTTCTCTGAGTTCGGTGAGAGAGGATCACCCTCTGAGACACTGACTCACGCTAATCTTGCTCATAAGAGACAAAGTTCCAAACCAGAAACCGAAATGGTAATTTATAAAGATTGCACTTTTCCTGGGCCAGACCGCCTGTGCTCTCTCTCTCCCTCCTCCCCAGAGGAGCTCACCCTCTAGGCTAGATGCCAGGCCTCAAGGCCCGACCTGGAGAGAGGTACCTGGGAAGCTAAAATAGCCACCCCCGGGCAGCTGGGTGCCCGAGTCCAACATGTGGACATAGCAGATGCCAGAGATGAGGGCCACACAGGCCCATGCAGTGATCCCTTCTGCGCTGTAGAGAGCCCTTCCTGGGCCCTTTAGACCAGAGCCTGCCCATTGCTGCCTGTGGTTACAGATGAGCCAAGAAAGAGACAGCCTCAGCCCTTGGGAGTGCCAGGGATGGGGGTGGGGATAGTAGGAGAGGCTTGTCACCCTGGCCTAGGGCAGCCTGGTCAAATATTATTAAATATACAAATATCATTAAATATCATTTTCTGCTTAAGGAAAACATTTCCTGGTCCCTTGGGTCAGAAGAATTCTCAGGTAGTGGGGTTTCTCTTGGTCTCATCCCAGTCATCCATTGGGACACACCCTCCCTTGTTCCTGAATGGTGACTTGGGACACATCTTCAGCCCTTCTTAAGGTGGTTTCCGCCATAGAGTGTGAGCCCAGTATCCTATGCAAGGTGTGACCCTCTTCTGAGCTTGGTCCCAAGGCTTCTTCTGCCCCCCACCCTTACCCCAAACCTAGCTGAAAGCAGCCTTCCCTGTGTCCACAGCGCAAGTCCTTTCTGTCGCTTTCACATCTGGCTTAGGGGGCTCCTCTGAGAGGAGAGAGGGAGACCATGCTGGTCTAGTGGATTTCCTAGCGCCTGCCACCTGTCTTTAAGTTGCAGAGGGTAGCCGTACCGATGACCAATCTGTGGCTTGCCCACCCCTCCCCAGCCACCCTCCCACCCAAAACAGCATCATTTGGTGCAGGGATATCCTCTGTGGACACTTCCTGCCTGGTTTTTGGATCCCTCCTACCACTGCAGCATGTTCTCATTGCTGGCTTAGGGGCACATGGCACCAGGCCACCCTCCCCTCACTGAGGACTGAAATCACTGACCCAGAAGCCTCATGGGCCCAGGGCAGCCTCTGAAAGGCAAGCAGGGTGGTGCCTTTTGTCACTAGGCATTCCTTTGCTTCTGCTTAAGGAAAAAATTTATTCTGTGTTTATTTCTGTTTTCTGTCTTGGAGTCTTAGATGACTAATTGCAGGTAGTACAGTTCAGTCTCTCATTAGTAATTATGATCTGACATCATTGAAAATCTGACATCCTCTAGCCAAACCATTTATTCTTAGAAATTCTGCCCCATCACTCCAGTGTGATTTGACATTTAGGTTCTACTGCCTTTCTGCTTCGCAGCTGGATTGGATCAAGCTATTACTTTTGACTTCTCTGGGATGTTCTGCGTTCTCAGATACTGGTCCCAAATTCCCCCTCCTTATTTTTGGCTTCCCTGGGCTTTAGCCCTTGCCGTCTTTGATTGCTCAGCACCCTCTTCTCCCACACTGCCTTCTCTGGAACTCAGCCAGAGGGCGTGGTGCCACCCTGAAAACATGGTACATGGGGCCAGCTGGTGCCAGCCCATCTCGTGCCTGGACTCCTTTCCCGTCATCCGTGCCAGTCCCATGGACTCTGCATTGAGCTCATGGGCTCTGTTTGGGTCGTGTCAACCCCACGTATTGTGTGGACCTTCAGACTGAGTTGTAAACTGTTAATCCCAAAGGTCTAGGGAGGATATCCCATGAAAAGTCTCTCTAATATCAAGGATGAGGCCTAAAATGAACAGGTAGCCAATGAGAACCTTTGGACCTGATGATCACCAGAGAGTTAAAGGCTTACAGATTTAGAATCCCACTGAAATTCCATAATCTAATCACCCCCTTCTACACATGGGGAAGCTGAGGGCAGGGAGGGGAAGGGACTGGCCAGAGGCACAGAGCAGTGACCCAACCTCATCACTTTGGAAGGTTTTGTGTCCACTTTTCCTATGTGTGGAGCAGGGTAATAGCCCCTTCCTTCCTTCTGGAGGTGGGGGTGGAGGTGAGGGTGGAAGAGATGGGCCCTCTCAACTCATCCAGGGCAGACCCTAGCCCCTGAGGACTTTGTCCCTGCTCTGATGGGAGGGCTGGGACTTCTCATCATTCTTCTGAGATCTCTACGTCCTAATGGTCAAGTAGCATCTGCTGAGTGCAGCTCCTTTCTCTTTTGCTCTCAACTGGAATGAAGTCTTTGTGTCTCCTCTCGCCTCTTACCTTGCCTAGCAGTGTCCGTCCCTGCCAGGTAGCATCCCTGTGCTCACAGCTGTCCTGAGCCCAGCATATGCCTGGATTGCCGGTGTCAGCATTGATCCATGAGCCCAGCTGGATGCAGGGAAGTTTCCAGGTTAGCCTTTGGCACCCCTCCTGTTGCCAGGATGTCAGGGGCTGAGAGGCTGCTTAGAAGGAAAGAACGACAAATGTACCAAGAATCACCAAATCCCAAACCCTCAGGCTCTTGGGCCCCTCTGCCCTGCACAGACTCACACATGCCTGCTCTGTGCCCTGTGCTTAGAGACCAGCCTCCCTACTCTTTCAAACTGCTGAGTGCTGCTGACCAAGGAGTGGGGCACAGGTGTGTGGGGGCCTACCCAGGGCATTGGTACTCGCTCTGCCTGGGGCCAGGAGGTGGCCTTGCCTCTCATCTGGCTCTCGAGGCCTCAGCCACTTCCTGGGGAAATGAGAGACTGGAACAAACCAAGGTCTGAGAGTGCCTCCGCTAAGCGGTGGCTTGGCCAAGGTTCCTGAGGCTTCAGACACTTCGCCCTGGCAGGAAGTTCCCCCACCACGTGACTTCACCTTCTCACTGCTACCACGTTCACTGATGGACGGACCCATGATCCCTCTCTTCCCTCCCCCAGTTTGCTTCCTCCCTGTTTTCATCTACTTGGTATTTATATAACACCTGTCTCTTAAAATACCCTTGCAGGTATTGTTTCTTTTGGAGCCTTTCAGAACATCCCCTAGTTAGTCACCCAGAAGGCTTGCAAGGGAGGAAAGGACCCATACCGAGCACCTACTCTATGTGAGGTACAGGCACAGCTCACTTAATTGCCCTTCACTTTATTGCACTGTGCAGATATTACGTTTTTTACAAATTTAAGGTTTGTTGCAACCCTGCATTGAACAAGTCTGTCAGCGCCATTTTCCCAGAAGCACGTGCTCATTTCATGTCTCTGTGCCGCGTTTTGGTAATCCTCACAATATTTCAAACTTTTTCATTTTTATATCTGTTATGGTGATCTGTGATCTCTGATGTTAACACTGTAATTGTTTTGGGGCATCACCAACCACGCCCATAGGGGATAGCAAAGTTAATCAATAAGAGTGTGTGTTCTGGCTGCTCTACCAATCAGCCGTCCCCATCTTTCTCCCTCTCCTCAGGCCTCCATATTCCCTGAGACACAACAGCGTTGAAATGAGACCAGTTAATAACCTACACTGGCCTCTAAGTGTTCAAGTAAAAGAAAGAGTCGCACATCTCTCACTTTAAATCTAAAGCTAGAAATGATTCATCTTAGTGAGAAAGGCATGTCGAGTGCTGAGGTGGGCTGAAAGCTAGGTTTCTTGTGCCAAAGAGTTAGCCAAGTTGTGAATGCAAAGGAAAAGTTCTTGAAGGAAAGTAAAAATGCTACTTCAGCGAACACACAAATGGTAAGAAAGCGAAACAGCATTATTGCTAATAAGGAGAAAGTTTTAGGAGATCAAACCAGCCACAACATTCCTTTAAGCCAAAGCCTAATCCAGAGCAAGGCCCTCACTCTCTTCATTTCTGTTAAGGCTGAGAGAGGTGAAGAAGCTCCAGAAGAAAAGGTGGAAGCTAGAGAGGTTGGTTCATGAGGTTTAAAGAAAGGACCTGTCTCCATAACATAAAAGTGCAAGGTGAAACAGCAAGTCCTGATGTAGAAGCTGCAGCAAGTTATCAAGATCTAGTGAACATCATTAATGACAGTGGCTACACTAAACAACAGACTTTCAATGCAGACAAAACAGCTTTATGTTGGAAAAAGATGCCATCTAGGACCTACATAGCTAGAGAGGATAAGTGAATGCCTGGATTCAAAGTTTCAAAGGACAGGCTGACTCTCTTGTTAGGGGCTCATACAGCTGAAGACTTTGAGTTGAAGCCAGTGCTCATTTACCAGTCCAAAAATCCTAAGGCCCTTAGAAATTATGCCTAACCTACTCTTCCTGTGCTCTATAAATGGAACAACAAAGCCAGGATGACAGCACATCTGTTTACAGAATGGTTCACTGACTATCTTAAGCCTACTGTTAAGTCCTACTGCTCAGAAAAAAGATTTTTTTTTTTTTTTTGAGACAGAGACTCGCTTTGTTGCCCAGGCTAGAGTGAGTGCCGTGGCATCAGCCTAGCTCACAGCAACCTCAAACTCCTGGGCTCAAGCAATCCTGCTGCCTCAGCCTCCCGAGCAGCTGGGACTACAGACATGCGCCACCATGCCCGGCTAATTTTTTCTATATATATTAGTTGGCCAATTAATTTCTTCCTATTTATAGTAGAGACGGGGTCTCGCTCTTGCTCAGGCTGGTTTCGAACTTCTGACCTCGAGCAATCCGCCTGCCTCGGCCTCACAGAGTGCTAGGATTACAGCCGTGAGCCACCGGCCCGGCCAAAAGGATTCTTTTTAAGATGTTAGTGCTCATTGACAATGCACCTGGTCGCTCAAGAGCTCTGATGCAGATGTACAAGGAGATGAATGCTGTTTTCATGCCTGCTGACACAACATCCACTCTGTAGCCCATGGATGAAGGAGTCATTTTAACTTACTCCTTGCCGTAGATAGCGATTCCTCTGATAGATACAGGCAAAGAACATTGAAAACCCAGAAAGGACTCACCATTCTAGATGTCATTAAAAACATCCATGATTCTTGGGAGGACGTCAAAATATTGACATGAACAGGAATTTGAAAGAAGTTAATAACAACCCTCATGGAACTTTGAGGAGTTCAAGACTTCAGTGGAGGAAGTAACTGCAGATGTGGTGGAAATAGCACGAGAACCAGAATCAGGAGCCCAAAGATGTGATTGAACTGCTGCAACCTCGTGATAGAACTTGGACAGATGATGAGCTGCTCCTTATGGATGAGAGGAGGTGGCTTCTTGAGATGGAAGCTGCTCCTGATGAAGATGCTGTGAACATTGTTGAAACAACAACAAAGGATTTAGAATATTATGTAAACTTACTTGTAAAGCAGCAGCAGGGTTGAGAGGATTGACTCCAACTTTGAAAGAAATTCAAAGAAAATTGCCATCAAAGAACATCACATCTACAAAGAGATCTTTCGTGAAAAGAAGAGTTCATCAGTGCTGAAGACTTCGCTATTGTCTCGTTGTAGGAAATTGCCACCACCGCCCCACCCTCCATCAGCCACCACCCTGACCCGTCAGTAGCCACCAACGTCGAAGCAAGACCCTCCACCAGCAAAAAGATTGTAACATGCTGAAGGCTCGGTGATCGTCGACCTTTTCTAGCACTAAAGTATTTTGTAATTGAGGTACGTACATTGTTGTTTTAGACATAATGCTGTTGTGCACTTAACAGACTACCATACAATCTACTATATAAACTGGGAAATGGAAAAGTTCGCATGACTTGCTTCATCGCGATATTTGCTCACTGTGGCGGTGTGGACCGAGCCTGCCGTAGCTCTGAGCTGTGCCTGCTTTCTGCCTTCCGCTTCAAGCATCCCATTCGTTCAGTCACTGTCACTGGGTCAGCACACCAGTCTTTTAGGAATTGTCATAAGGGTGAAACGAGATGGGACCTGTGAGATGTGTGGAACCTGGTTTTGTGCCAGATACGGGTCTAGGGCACGAGGGTGTAAATGTGACTCTGTCCCAGCCCCTCCCCTCAAGTCCTGAAAGTGTGGAGGGAGAGACGTAAACATGCAGGTCAGGGACTCGGGTAGGCAGGTGTGCAGGGCAGGGGGATCTGTGCTCATGGGCTGGGGGACGGCTCCGTGGAGGGGTGGCCTGCGGGCCAGTGCTGGCTGCCAAGTAGAGGTCAGGCTCCTCCATAGGTGGGGGACAGGTGGAGTTTACACAGATACTAAGCCAGCTGGAGGCAGGCATCAGGCAACGGGGGAGATCTGAGAGTGGAACGGCGGGCCAATGACAGCAAGGAGGGACTGTTAATTTTGTTAGGTGTGATACGGTTGGGTGGCTATGTCAGAAAATGTTCTTAGCTTTTAGAGATTCATCTTGAAGTATGTAGGGGTGAAGTGTCACAATGCCTATAACTTACTTTAAAATACTAACCCTTGCCCCAAAATAGATGAAACCAATATGAAAAAAAGTTAACGGTTGTTAATTTAGGTGAGAGGTATATAGATGTTCATTATATTAGCCTTTCTGCTTTTCTGCAGTCTTGAAAGTTTTCAAGATAAAGTTTAAACACATAAGTTTGATATGATCAGGTGTGCATTTTAGAGAGATCACTCTGGAAGCTGTGCAGGACCGGTTAGGTGGAAACTAAGAGACACAGAGTACTGGACTCAGCGAGTGGTAACACGTAGACAGTCCAGGATAAGAGGTGTCAATGGGGGAGACTCCATAAGTCTGGGAGAGGGAATCGGAGAGATTGAGGCTGACCCTGGCGTACGGTTCAATGCTGGATGGATACGATGCCTTTACCAACATGGGCACACAGAGGAGGGGCAGGTGTGGGAACAAGGGCGGTGACAAGTCTGTTGGCCACGTTGAGATCGTGTGGCCATGGTCCTTCCCAGAAGAGTTGCCTGGGAGCATGTGGCTGGGGTGTATGGAGCGTGGGGCATGGCCACACCGGGGCATTGGTTGGGGAGGCAGAAGCCAGTAGGCAGTAGCTGCAAGTGTCAGGGAGATGAGACTGCCTGGGATGTAGGTCTCCTCCATAAGTGAGGATGATGGTGTCCATCCCTGCAGGTGTGGGAGAATTAGATGTGATCATATATAGGAGCCAGAGGGACTTCAGTGGTGTCTAGCGATGAATGTTGTGCCTTGGTTCTTAAGAGGAATGTGAATCATACCCTCTTCATGTCTGTCTGAGACCAGATTCTCTTACCAGCTGTCCACCCCCCAGGGACAGTGGTTGACTACAAGCTCATAACAACAATGACTGGTTCTGAAAGCCATCTCGGACCCATACACACATGCACACACGTGCACACACATGTACAATAAGCCTGGGATCCGCCCTTGCCAAGAGGTCAGTCTTTTTTTTTTTTAAGAGGTCAGTCTTGAATAGATCCATAATTGAAATGCTGGCCAGTGACCTTCCGAATGAAGCGGAAACTACTGGCCCAGCCCCGCAGGGGAGCCTGTGGGCCGTGATGCTGTGTCTCTCTTCATAAATAAAGGAGCGAAGCGTGCCTACGACAGAAAACGGCCCCTTCCCTACGGGGCCCCTGTCCCTGCAGGGTCCCTCACCCTCTGCCTCAGGCAGCTGGCATCCACATGGGAGCATGGAGCTAGAACCAAAGCACAAGCAAGCCATCCCTGCGGGCGTCTCCCAGAACAAACTAGAAGCAAAATCTGTTTCTTCCTAAGGACAACATGCATTTTTCCAGGCCTTTCAAAGCAAGGCAGGTCAATCGAGTTATAATTGGCTCTCTAATTAGAACTCCCACAAGCTGTTAAATTCTTTACCTGCTGCCTGGCGTCTTACACAAAGGTGACAAATCTGCGTCTGCCTTTGCAATGATTAAAGAAAGGCAGCTACGATCTCGCCCTCCTTGCCGACACAGCCCCCTCCAGCCGCCCCACCGCTCGGACGCCTACTCCCACCAGCAAGTGTGGTGTGGGACACAGCCCAGTTTAAAAGGAAATCGGCTGGAGGTAAATCAGTCTCAGAAGGCTCATTGTTGAGTGCCCTTTTGGGGGCTCAGTGGGAGAAGACAAACCCCCATCCCCGACTTTCCAGGTTGGGAAGTGTCATGAGGGTGTCTCAGCAATGCCTTGGGCCTCCCCTAGTCCCATTGCTCTGTGATAGAAAAACAGTGTACTTTTTTCTCCCTTTCCATACCCTCAACGGTGAAGACAATGGTGTTTTTGTGTCGTTCCCCTCGGCCACCAAGACAACAGTGTGCCTTGGACAACAGATCAGTGAGTTGAATGGCACCCAGTGTCGCCTGTGCTCCTGTGTGGCCCCTCCGCTCAGCACCAGGGTCTCTCGCGGCTCCTGCCAGTGCCCAGACTCAACAGGGTGCGTGCTGGAGCCAGCACGTCCCTGCCCATCTCTCCCCTGTCCGCCTACAGTGACATCACACTGGTAGCTTGGAGCTAGCCATGGTGGGAATGTCCAGACCACTGACATTGGCACTACAAGTAAGGGCTTCTTTTTTCTTTGAGAGAGGCAGTTTAGCATGTACCACTGGACTCACACATCCAGATGGTTTGAATTATTAGGAGGGGAAGGGAGGCAGGAGATGGGAGCAGAGTCGAGGAGAGCACAGACATGGCAGAGAAGAACAGCACCAAGTGGCCCTGACTCAGGCTCCTGGGACAGAGGCTGCTCAGGGCACAGATGGAACAGAGCTCACCTGCTGCTCCAGAGGGAGCCAGAACAGCTGGATGGAGGCTAGGGTGCAGGGGGGAGGAACGAGCCCCAGAATCACCCAGAACTGTGGCAGGAAGAGTGGGATGGTTGGAGGCACGTATTTTGTAGCAAAAGAGACTCACGTTTGGATTCTAGCTCTACCTTCCATTTGATGATTTGTATGACCTTGGGCATGTTATTTAACCTCCATACTACAGAAGTGAAAATTCTAACCTAGCAGGGCTATTGTAAGGGTTAAACACAGTTCCCAGCACTTGCCCCACACGTGAGCTGTACCTAGCAGCTATCAATCTTCTGTGCCTTCCCTTCTCCCAAAACAGTGGCTGTGAGAATCGTGTGTGCAGCGTGAGTCCATTAGGTCCCTGATGGACCTGCCCCTCCCCATTCTTCAGAGAAGGAAAGGGCTCCCTTTTCAGCTAAGTGTCCCAGTCTGAGAGCAGGGAGGTGCGCAGATGGGCTACAAGGAGGCTGATCACTTCAGCCCCCAGGGCAGCAAGAGCCACCAGGCCAGTCCCTCTGGCTGTACACAGCACAGAACGACCATCACCTCTGCTCAATCTACCTTGATGCGAAACAGTCCCATGAGCACCCCAGGAGCAATATTTGTTGTTGCTTTAATTTACTCTTCCAATTTCCACGTCTCCCTCCAAGTCATTGTTTAAGCCCCACAGGGATCCATTTTTGAGCTCCCTACAAGGGCATCTGGCTTCTGAGGAGGCTGGCAGTGCTCTTGTGAGCCACAGCCCATGAAATGGCAGGCGGCCTGGGCATGTTAGCTAAGCCCCGAGTTACCCCAGCTCAAGCGGGCAGACACGTTGCCGTGCCCGTCCCATAAGAGCTAAACTGGGGCTTCTTGAGGAAATGGCTCTAATCTGGATGTGGATTTAATGCACACGGAAGTGGTAGATGGTCAGAGCTCAGGTGCGTGGGAAAAGAAATTGCCGGGCTGGGTCTGTGCTCTCGCCCAAGCTCCGGCCTGGTCGGTCGATGCGTTCATTTCTACACACCCATGCGGTCCCCCAGGCTGCAACTGCCCCCCGCACGGCCCCCGCCTGTCTGCCGTCATCTCCACGCCAGCCTGGGGCCTATGTTTAGGGCCAAGGTCTGGGATGCCGGGGAAAAAGTTTTTTTAAAAAACTGCAAGAGTGAAAGTCCCTATTTCCAAGCAAACTGCCTGTTTTTCTTTTCCTCGTTAACCTCCAGCTTTCCTTGGAGTGGGCAGCCCTGAAGCAGGGCCTGTCCTCTTTGGCCCCCTGTCTGTTGAAACTCAGACTGTGGGGAGTGCAGCGTCTTTGTGGCATCCTAGCAGCTGCTTGTGTTGCTGGCATCCTCCACCGAAGTCCCGGTGGAGCCTGCATCCCCAGGTGGCCCTCAGGGACGGGCTGGGGGGCCTCCCTGACCGTGCTGGGTGAGGACAGCCAGGCAGCCTGCATCCTGGGCCAGACGTGCACACGGGCATGGAGGTGGCGTTCCCATGGTGGGTCCCAGGCTGGACGGGAGGTGACACCCATTCCATAGTCATCTATTGAAGGAATGCCAAGAATGTGCTGGGGACTGGAATGACACCCAGCCAGCAAGCATCTGAGTGTAACTACCAGGTCCCAAGGGCCACGCAGGTCTCTGAAGATGCGGAGGGGAGTCCCACAGCCCCTGCCTCCAGGAGCCTTCGTTTTCTCAGTCTAGCAACTGGTAGCTCTTCTTCTCTGTACTGTTGGTGTTTTTGAGCTTTCCCGAGTTTTCTGTAAACCCAAGAGCCCCCGGCACTGCCCTTTAGCCCATCCTTTGTCCTTGCTCCGTTCACGGCCTGCCTTTAAAGCGTCAGGGAGTGGGGTGCAGTGTTGCTCCGTGACACTCGGCTTGTCTGTGGCCACGCTCCCTGCAGAGTCAGAGCTGAGCCGCTTCCCCTCGCTCCTCCTGGGCTCAGGTGGGGAGCGTGGCGCCAGGGCTGCCTTGGGCTCCGCGTTGGGAGACAGGCCTCTGCTCCTCCCAGCCGAGTCGCCACAGCCTCTCCTCCGGGACGCCCTCCCTGGCCATGCCAGTGCTGCCACTCAGTCCTGGAAGAACAGATACGCACTGGGTGTGTAGTACGTCCTCCAAAACATACTTGGTGTAAGATTTTATCAAACCCTGAATTTGTCAGCTGGAGATCGTCTGCTCTGCCTGCGCTGGCAGTGGATGGTGGCTTGCAGAGGGGGCCTGGGAGGGCGCCCCCGCCCAGCGTGACGTGTCCGGCCCTGCTCTCCTGCCCCGGGGAAGGCACGGCCTCTGGCTTCTTGCTGAGATACTGGGGACAGGCTTCTGCTGTCAGTGTTCTGTGATAAAGGGTCAGACCTAAGCACGGTGAGCGCCTCTCAAAGAGGCACTCTGAGGACAGGTTGAAGGGATCCCAGCCTTGGACCTAAGGAGTCTGGCCCTGGGTCCCTAGGAAGCCATCAGCACAGGTCTGTGGTGGTCACACGTGAATTGCTTTCTGGCCACGGAGATCCTCCTGTGGGACCCTGTACGACACTTCCCCTGCCAGAGCCCCTGCCCACATCCCCACTCGCTCCTGGGGGAGCGAGGGCTCTGCCTAGGCCTGCTGTTCTCACCTGTGCAGCGGGGGTCTCAGAGCCCCAGGGGAGGCCCGCACCTGGAACAGGGCCAAGTTCACCCAGAACTTCCCAGACACCCGAATCTCCCTGGCCTGGCACATGTGGCCTGGGGGGGAGTGCCACCTTCCCAAATATGCAGGGGCGGTGGCCTCCCCTGAGGGCAGGAAGGGGCCTTTGGGGATGATTAGCTCCACACTTTCTACCACGTGGGGAAACACTGGCTTCCAGGCCACCTGGTGCCTGGCTTGTTGGCGGGGAAGGCAGACAAAAATAAATAAATAAGTCAACCAGGGAGGTGTGTAAATGAGCGAACAGGAGTCTCCTGCCCATTACTGATGGAAAAGCACTGGCAAGGGGAGCCGTGCTAGCACCCACGGAAAACGCGGCTGGTGCGGGGCAGGTGCCGCAGCATCGGGACCAGGGCACGCGTCCTCTCTCCTGAGAGCTGGCCGCTCATACTCGCGTCCAAGCTGAGCCTCTGCTTTGATCCTTGCAACGGAGCACAGGGTTTCGTGGCGGCTTGGGGGAGGGGAGGCTGGGACTCATCTGGAGTGTTTCCGAGAACGGCTTCCGCCTTCCGGGTGGGAAGGATGCCCAGCGTCCCCACACCCACCCTGCACTGCACCCAGTGCACCTGGCATCCCTTCTCACTGGCTGTCCTTTGGTTTTGCGAGGGAATGCCAGCCTGACACTTTTTCAATTAGGTCAGTGCGCCGTGCAGTGGGTGGAGGTGGTTTGCGGGTGCTTCTGGGAGTGCCACGCCTCAGGCTGCAGCCAGCGGGGAGCTCGTGCAGACTCGGGACACCGGGGTTCCCTGTCACCCTCCCCTGAAGCGTCTCCAGGGACCCTGCCTGTAGCAGCGTTTGGCACCCTGGTGCTTGGATGTGACTAAGAGATTCCACTCCCAGGGCTAAGCCAGCACTTAGAATAAAGAGCGGGAGCAGCTCTCAGCTGCCTTTGTCCTGTTTTGCAAGGAGCTCAGACACATTGCTGCTGGGGTGAAGTCACCCTTCCTTTATTAAAGCCATTTCTCCCTCTCTCTTTCCTAACTATCAGCATCGACACAGCATCAGTTCCCAGGGGTACGTAAGGGTCAGTTCCCAGGGTCCTCTCTGAGTTGAGGACAGCCGGGTTGAGGTCCCGGGGTCAGAGTAATGCAAAGCTCCCGTGCCCTGTTTCCTTTTGAAGTTTGACTAGTTACTGTTACCTAAATGATCTCATCATCTAGCAAAGATGACAAAATTAGGGGAGGGGAGCCATTGTAAGATCAGCACAGCAGGCAGAGTGCTGCCGGCTCAGGTCATAGGGAAGGGACTGGGCCCCCCCCCCAGTGTCCTGCTCTGCACAGGGACCGCAGGCCATGCGGGGCTGCTGCGTAGGTAACTCTCCTGGCCCCATCCCAGGGTGCTGGGCAGGGCAGGGATTCTTCTGGTCGCCCAGAAGTAGACATCCCCATCAACACCCCCCTCACTACTAGGTCCTCTTTTGTCACCTGGGTCCTGAGAGCCCATGATCTGGCCCACCTGGAATCTGGCAGAAACTGGGAAGAAGGGTCTACGGTGCCCGGGCAGACTGACAGCTGCGCAGAGAAGTCAGCTTGTGGTCATGTCCCCAGAACGTCTCCCCAGAAGAGGATTTCTCCCCGGGCAGCCCAGGCCAGTGTAGGGTGCTGTGGGCCAGGGGTCCAGAGGAGCCAGCTAACCATCAGGGAAGGCCCCTGGGGTACATCTCCTGGTCCCCTAAATGCCCAGCACCCTCTCTAGAGGTCTTGGTGGTCTCCCATGGAGCACAGGGCCCTGAGCTGGTCCCCAGGAAGCCGAGGTTCGGAGACCCAATGACACCTCCGCCTGGCTTGGAAACGGAGCCAGGTACTTGCCCTCTTTTTCCTCATCTGGAAGTGAGGTACTGTGTTGCCTCTAGGCCCTCCCAGATGTGGCTACCCAGGAGCTAGGAGGCTGCCCCAGATTCAGGTGTGATCGCTAAGAGGCGATCTGCTCTGGGAGGATCAGACACGCGGAGCCCAGCGTCTGTTCACAGGAGGCTTTTAGAGGCAGAAGAGTCAGACCCAATTTGTGGTTACAGCTCCTCCTCCAGCCGTGAACCAGCCACCCTGTCCCTAAGCTTTAGCCTTCTTATTTGTTCAAAGAAAAAAGGGTGGGGACATTGTATTATCTCTTCTGGAATGTTCTCCCTCATCTTGCTTCTAATAGGCCTAGGTCAGTGGCGGGTGCTGGGACTGCACACGC
>VSMD01102228.1:0-38812 GCA_008750895.1 Mirza zaza | reverse complement strand
GATTTCTGTCCTCAGAGGCCTGATCCAACCATCCAGCACTGCACCCTTCACCCTCTGCACTGCAGAGTGAGTTCCCTGCTCCAACCTTGCGCGAGCCCCAGATACACCTGATGCATCTTATTCTTAAACTCTGTGGTGTGCTAGAGCTGGCTGATCCCGGCTGACAAGAGCCAATTGTTACATATACAGGAATCTTGTGAGCCGGTTGTTACACTGCTGATAGCTTAAAATGAGCTATGGTAGGGGTGATTGGCACCACTGAAGCCACCAAATGCCACCAATCAGTCCCCACCCAGCGCCGGTTATTAAACTTAGCAGCACACCACTACTTAGTCTCACTTGGGAGCTAATGTGATAGGCGACACCTGAACTTGGCTCCCTTTACAGCCTCAGCAGGTTTCAACCTCAGTGAGGATGGGGTCCGGGGCGTGGGCTGTAAAACTAGAGAGAGGCTACGAATACCCCATTTGGAGTTGTCAGTAACTCCACGGTGATCTTGATTTGGGGATAAAGTCACCTTTCCCAAGCACAGGCAGTACTCGGCCTTGTGCATCAACGGCTGGCATTTGTAGATTTGTGCTGGTTTTGACCTAGAAAAAGGAGTTTGGTTCCCCGCCCCCTTCAAAGAAAGTTCTTAAAGCTTTGCTCAGAGCTGCCCAGAGCTACGTACGGAGCCTGTGCGTGAGAATACCTGGGCGCACAGGTGCGGTCCCTCCGTGGCTGTTCCTTGCGGGAGGGAGGTGGGCACGTGCAGAGAGGGAGGCCGCCACAGCCCCAGTCCCCAAGGTCACAGGAACTATCGCGAACCATTCCAGGCCCGGCCCCCTCACTTGGACATTATGGCATGACACCTTCCCTAGGTGACTGCTGTGGGCAAGAGGCACAGCAAGGGTAAAGAGGCCCACCTGAAGGGTGGCATTGCTGGCACAAAGCCAGGAGCTTTGTCACGAGCCCACGGGAACCAGGCTTGGTCAAAGGCCCCAGCACCTCCAAGCTCACCTTACTGAGCTGTATTAAAAGCAAAGTATTCTGATCTGGTGGGAGTGGCATGGGGCCACAGATTCTGTGTTTTTAATGACTACCTGGGGTGACTGTGAGGCTGGTGGTCCTTAAAACACATTTTGAAGTCACCTGGGATCAAAGCTAGACACGACTGATGCCTTAACAGATACATTCCCTTTATTTTCTTAAAAAAAATATCAAGATTTTCCCGCTCTGCATACACTGTTAGAATATTAGCAACTTTCCTCGGCCCACAGATATATGAATGAGATGTTGCTTCTCTGTACCGGGATGGACACAAGCATAAAAATGGAAAAATCCATAGTTACATAGACGATACATGAGAGGGTCCCTGTATAATGAAAGACCTCAGAATGTAAAGTTTTCCTTTAAATACTAGAATGAACTCAGTCCCTTTAAGAGGTCAAATTTTCAGTAACTCAATTGCCAAGAATACAAAGATTCCGGCACGATCTAAATCACCACGGCCACCTAGCTTGGTGTGAATCACAGCCAGGGCAGCTTCTGGCCAAAGCAGGAATCATTACAAATACAGGCTGCCGCTAGCAAAGCCGCAGCTTCTCCTTTTACCTGCTCTCTGTCCTAAGTAGAATGGAGTAAGTGGCAGAAAAGACTGGGTGCTTAAGTATCTCTTCTGGAAAAATATCTTAAAGGGGCAGAATATCTATTCTGCTAGAAAAATACCATGGGATTTCAAGTGGGCCTTTGAATTCTCATCATGGCCTTTTTGACAGGTTACTTGACCTCACTAAGCCTTTCTTATTTTAAAAATGAGTGAGGGGCAGAGATAATTCTTATGTGGCATGAACCTCAGGAGGATTAGAAGAAAAAAACATATATATGTATGTGTGTGTATATGTAGGATCCTTCTCTCTCTCTCTCTCTCTCTCTCTCTCTCTCGAGCATTTGGCATAAGAAATTTGGAGATTCCACCCATCAAATATTGCAAAAGTTAATCTCTCTGAGCTTCAGCTTCTTTGTCTGCAAAATGGGGACAATAATAATCCCACTTCATACGGTTGTTTTGAAAATTAAATGAAATCATTGTCGCTGACAAACATCCAAGACAAGTGAGTATCAAAGGTAGCAGAGAATTTTAACTAACTGAATAAAGGAAGAATTAATGAGTCTTTGATGATATAAATAAATAAATAAGGCATACAAAAAAGTTCTTCCTTATAGTTGAAAGCCAACTATTAACTGTAGAAGGAATGACAGAATTAGAATATCACCATTTGGCAACCATAATAATAGTATTTGAGTCATGAAGAATCATCAATGAATGATTCACATAAGATACTTACATAGTTTCAGAGTATCTCCTCACAAGATACTTATGAAGCACAATGGATAAAATAGTAACTGTATAGTAGAGAAACCTTAGCAGAGAGTAACTTTTAATGGGATTAATTGACAGCATATCCCTCCTATGAGGCATTGAAAACTGAAAAAATCCAGGAAAAATGTGTAACCTGAATCTCACCATGAGAAAGACCAAACTGAGGGGTGTCCCACAAAAGAACTGTTACTTACTCTAAAAATGTCAATGTCATGAAGTAGAAAGATTTAGGAACAATTTCAGATGTCCAGAGATGTTATAAGTGAATCCAACGCATGACCGTGGATTTCCTTTGGCTAGAACGGACATGACAGGGACAATCGGCAAAATCTGAGTGAGGTTTAGAGAGTAGATAACTGTATTGCGTCAGTGTTAATATCATGATGGAGATAATTGCCTTGTGGTTTTGAGAGGCACGATTGTTAGGCAGCCTTTTTAGAAATATGTATAACTATTTAAGGACAAAGGGCATCAGGTCTACAGTTTACTCTTAAAAGAAAAAAATTAAAGATAGGTGATAGATAAAGCAGATGTAGTAAACTGCCAATATTTGGGGTATCCGGGTAAAGGATGTCCAGGAATTCTTAACTATTTAAGCAACTTTTTTGTAACTCTGGTATTGTGTACTTTTTTGTAAGTCTGCTATTATGTTTAAAAAGTATCCAGTACATACTAGATAACTGGTAGCTATTATTGTTATGTTAATTACTGTTAATTACTATTATGTTACTGTGATGTTAATTATTGTTAAGTTAATTAATGATAATGGTAATAATCTCTAAGGAGTTTAGAGGCCACAAGGAAAATGAGTACAAAAACAATATAGGGATTTGCTATTATGGAAGGAAGTCTTTGGTCTTACAGTAAAAATGTAAACTGCCACCAGCCTTCTACCATTCACCTTGATTTACTTCTTCTTGACGGCTCTGGTCCCAGGCATGGGGTCCAAGGTAGAATGTGTGGTCTTACAGGCAATGTTGGCGTAAGGTGGAAGCCCATGTCATTGACACCAATATTATCTCTTAGGCTCATATGCGCGTGGAAGGGACAGCAGCACACCAGATACTGGGTCTACCTTCCAGCCCCAGAGAACACTACAGGCTATAGGTTTAGTCTTGGCCTGTTTCTGTCAACTTGGACACAGATGTAAGAAAGTGCTCTTAAAATACATATGCATTCATGTTTCTACCAGTACAATTCACAACTGCAAAGATGTGGAAACAACCCAGGTGCCCAGCAATACATAAGTGGATTAATAAAATGTGGTATATGTATACCATGGAGTTCTACTCGGTCATAAAAAAAAAATGGTGAACTACCTATTGTATTATCCTGGATGGAGCTACAGTCCATTCTTCTAAGTGAAGTATCACAAGAATGGAAAAACGAGCACCTTTATGTGCTCACCATTAAATTGGTACTAATTAATCAACACTTATGTGCACATATGGGAAGTAACATTCATAGGGTGTTGGGCAGGTGGGTGGGGAGAAGGGGAGGGATACATTCACACCTAATGGATGTGGTGCATGCTGCCTGGGGGATGGGCATGCTTATATCTCTGACTTGGGTGGTGCAAAGGCAATTTATGTAACCAAAGGATTTGTACCTCTGTAATACTCTCTAAAGTAATTTTTTAAAAGTACAAAATGACATATGAATACATCAATCACATACATGTGCTAGAGGTGCCTGTGGCTCTGTGATTAAGAGGATAGTCTCTACAGTCAGACTGCTTCCAAATCCCATATATACCACTTACCCGATAGGTTAAATAACATGCCCCAAATCACCTATCTGCCCTCCACTTTCCTAATCCCTAAAATGGGGATAATAACTGTAATACAGAATCCAATTCATAGGGATGGCATTCAGTAAATGAGACAGCACAAATGGCAGAGGTTTTATGCTCATGCATCCCAAAGTATCTTCACGTGTAAAATAATGCTATTATGATGTTATCCTGAAATTATCTAGAACCAGAACAATTCTATTAGACTGCTGTAACTTCTCCTCTCGTTCTCCTTCACCTCTCCTGGTCAGCCTCCCTTCTGATAACACAAATGACAAATTGCTCTTGGTGTTGATTTTTCGCCTGGTGACAGTCCCTGCTGGGCCTCAGGGGGAAGGAAACTGGCTCCTCTCCTGCCTCAAGGTTCCAATTTGCTGGCTGCACCCTGGGACGATTTCTGTGATTCCTCAGGAATTCATCCTGCATGAGAAGCTCACCTGCAAAACATGGTGGAAGAAGGAATGTCAGTGCTAGGCCCCGGAGTGTGGAATATGTCTTTTTTGCTTTGACCTTCTTGCCAGGTATACGTACTTGAGTCTGCGCAAATTCTGGTCCCCACGCAGAGGCGAGCAGAGAAAGCTGCCTTGCTGTTAGGGCTGTAAGACTACACCCAGGCTCTCAGAACAGCACTTCCCCCACCAATCTGTCCACAGCAGCCGTAGCCAAACTGGAGGAATGAAGGCTTAACAGGAATGTGTCATAAGAAAAATATTCCATTTGAGTCCTCTCTCCCCAGTTCCACGCCCATATTTCTGCCTGCCTGTTGGACCTCTCCAGTTAGATGACCACAGCCTTGTCCTTACCAAAACATCATGTCCAAAACGACTCTGCAGTCCCTCTTTCTGACTTGAGTAGTGTGCCACAATCCAAGTTAAAACCCTGGAAATCCTTCTCCCGTGCGCCTTCCCCTGCTGTGAGGAGGTCCCATCCATTGCAGATCCCACATGGCTCAGATTGGGAGCTTCCTCTCCGTGCCCTCTCATGGTGACATTCGGGGCTTTGTGATCTCTCACCTGGACCATGCCACCAGCCTCCTAATCAGTCTCCCTCCCACTCTCCCTCCCACTCTGGTTCATCTCCACATTAAAAGCAAAGCAGGAAATGTGATTCCTCTCCCGCCATGACAAAGCATGCTGTTGGCTCCCCCAGGGACTCGGGGATGGAGCGTGGGCTCTTGAGTCACCTGCGAGGCCCAGCCCACCTCTCCAGCTCCATCCTGCCCTGAACTCCCCTCCCTCCAGCATACTGAGCTGCTCACTGCGTCCTGAACTGCTCCTTAGGCATTTGTTAGTGGGCCTTTGAGTAAGGTCTTCCCTCTGCCTGGACTCCTTTCTCTTCCTTTTAAAACCTGGAATATTTCTACTTACCCTTCACACTCAGCTCAGAAGAGACTCTCTCTGGAAAGGCGGTCTCCCTATGCCCTCTTTCCTCCCGGAGCAGGTTCGCAGTGCCTTCGTTATTAGAACATACTAGTCGGTCTTGTGGTTGTGTGGTTATATGTTTACACTGTGTGCTTTTCAAGATCAGGGATTCTGTCCTGTTGACTTCTGTACTCCCAGGAGTGGACATGGTAGTTCCTCAGGGAAGGCTGGTTGGATGGATGTGTATATAATGCACCCATAGAGCAGCACTGTGCACTAGGGCATTGCCCTTTGCTACAGCTTCATAATCTTGCCTAAGTACTAGAAGGTTGATTCTACAGAAGGTGCAGGTCAAGGCTCCAAATTCACCTGTATCTCAAACTTCTTTCGGTTGAACTTGTATTGTTTCTTTGTCTGCCTTTCTGACCCCCTGCATTCTCAGTGGATCTCTCAGGGGAAGTCTCTCTGCCACAAAAAAATAAATATTTTGGATTTGCTGGCTGGAGAAACTTACTTTCCTATGGAATCAGAGAGAGCTGATCTTCTTGAAAGGCTTTAGCCATTATCCCTTTGAAAGAGGATCCACTGCATAGAAAACTACTGTCAACAGGATAAAATGCTGACACCTGAGGTATCCATTTCCAGCATGGTCATATTTTCATGTGATACTTAGAACCAGGGTTATACCAACCCTGGCACTCAACAGCCTTCGTTCTAATTTCTTCCACGTTGGATTTTGTTCCAAGTTTCTGATCATTTCTGCTTTGGAAGATGGCCAAGATCCTGGTGGTAGCCACGGTCATGCTGAGTCTCTGTGCTCTGCTACTGGGGCTTCGACTGCCTCTTGGAATTCATGCATTCTGGCAGGTGTGGCACATGCAGGGGTCAGGCCCCCACGGTCTGATGAGCTAGGAGCCTCCTGCACGGAATCTCATTTTTTCTCCATCTGCATAGCCATTTGGACCTCAGGCTTCATGACTCACACAGTGGCTATCCATCTGCCCATTTACTCCAAAAAGGAAAAAGGACTTTTTCTCACACAGTGAGTCATTGGATCACGTTTCAGAGCCACCTGCCTGACTCGTAGACGCTAGCAGAGCTCTGCGATGATGGAGCCCCTTATTAGATGAAGATGAATATCACCTGCATCCATGCCCTCTACACCCCGGAGCCAACCTGAAATCCCCACCCTGAGCCAGTAATGGCTTAGGCCAGGGTTAGCAGATGCTTGTAGCTGCTGCCCTGCACCCCCTCCCTGCACCCTGCAGACATTCTAATTGATTAAGGAGCTTTCCTCCCCCTGACACCAGCAGAGGCCTTGGCACCGTGGTTAAGACAACACTCCCAGCAGCAATCCTTCACAATGGGCCAGACTTGGCACCAGAGGGTAAAGCGTGTTGATATGCTGAGGTTACACTGGGAAGATGGGACTGTTTTCAGAGTGAGGACTGGTCTCCAGAAGGCTATTTTTATTTTCTTGTAATATCTAATTATTTGATTTGGGAGTATGGGGGGAGTAGGAAGGCAATACGCACACAGGGTACAAAATTCAAACCATATACAAGAGTATAGAGTGAAAAATTCTCTTTCCTATCTCAGTTTCATAGTCCTCCCATGGAGGTAACCAACATTATCAGGCTTTTTTGTATGTATATATGTTCCATATATTATATTGACAGATACATAAAAACATACACTATACACACACGCACACACACACATATGCTATATTAGTTTTCTAGGGCTGCTGCTCAAAGTGCTACAAACTGCGTGGCTTGATGAAAATTTATGATCTCACGGCTCTGGAGGCTGAAGTCTGGGATGAAGATGGTGGCAGGGTTGGTTCCTTCTGAAGACTGTGAGTGAGGATCTGTTCCATGCCCTTCTCCTCACTTCTGGTGGTTTGCCGTGGCATTCCTCGGTTCATAGAATCATCACCTTGATCTCTGCCTACGTTTTCACAAGGCGTCCTCACTGTGTGCATGTCTGTGTTCAAATTTCCCCTTTTTATTAAGGACATCAGTCATACTGGATTAAGGTCCAACCGAATGACCGCGTTTTAACTTGATTACCTCTGTAAAGGTGCTGGGAGTTAAAACTTCAGCATTTGGATTTAGGGCGACATAATTCAACCCATATACCACAGGCATTTAATATATGCTAATTTTTATACAAATTCTACTCCACTCTTCTGCAGCTTTTTTTTTTCATTTTAATATTCTTGGAGATTTTTCTATGTCAGTGTATAGAGACCTGCCTGCCTCATTCTTTTTAATGACTACATAGAACTACAGCTGCGTCCCATGAGAATATTTATTTAAACAGACTCCTAGTGATGGACATTTAAGCTCCTCTCTGCCTTTTGTTATTACAACAGATCTTAAAAGTGGCATCGCTTGTTCATAGGGTAAGTGCATTTTGATTTTAAGATCAACATAAACTGCTCCTAAATTACTCAGAGGAAGGGCAGAAGAGATGTATTTATCAGATTAGCTAATTGTCACCATGGATTTATATCAGGTTAAAATACAGGGCTAGGAAGAGTCCACAGAAGGCGGGAGGGGGATCTTTTTAAAATTGGCACTTTTGAGCCCCCAAATTTGAAATAACACTTTGAACCTTTGCCACCCAAAGGTATTTCTCTGAGTCTGCTCTAAGACTAAATGTTCAGTTCTGAACCCATGGACTGGAGCTGGTGCCAGAGATTCCAGAACCTTTCTGAGACTTGAGCCCAGTGTTCAGAGCAGCACTGGCTATTGGAGAGGAGGGGGAGGAGTGGGTGACTTGGAGGGTAGATGGCAGAGCCTCAATCACAGAAGAAGAGAAGTGTTTTGACTAAAGACCAGTCCTAATGTGGATACAATTGCCATTCCTATTCTCCTAGAGTACCTTCCTAGGGGACTGTCTGTCCGGCTTCTTGAACCAGACCTCCAGTTTGGTTTGGGCCAGCAATGGCCTCTGGGATTTCTGGCGGGGTCCCCGAGCCTGCTGAGGGTGTGAGGGCTTCAGAAGTCAGTCCATCTGATGATGGCACAACTCTTTTTATCTTTTTAACATAACTGCCGGCTGGAAACTCGGAAACCCTCCCCTGGTGCTGTTTATAATGGGAGCCTGACTCATGGATGTTAACTCGCTTCTGGCCCTTTCTATTGAATCATAGCATGTTAGTACCATAAGGAAATCCGGAAGCCAGTCCTTGGTAACTGGAGAAGCTGGAATCACAAAGAAGTGAAGTGACCGACCCAAGCTCAGCAGCAGCAGCAGCAGAGCCTGGTTTCTGCGCCCATTCGTCCCTGGGAACGTGCGTGTCACTTGTTCAGCACACACTGTGAGCACCTGCTGGGCGCCAGGCACTCTGCTCAATCCCAGGGTCGCAGTTAGGACTGAGACAGACCCTCGCCCTGCTCTCTTAACACTGCTGCCCTGCACAGAAGACAGCCAGGAAAGGAGTAATGGCCATCTGTCAAATGTGCACGAATAAATTAGGCCGGGCGTGGTGGCTCTTGCCTGTGATCCTAGCACTCTGGGAGGCCAAGGCGGGAGGATAGCTCAAGGTCAGGAGTTCAAAACCAGTCTGAGCAAGGGTGAGACCCTGTCTCTACTAAAAATAGAAAGAAATTAATTGGACAACTAAAAATGTATAGAAAAAATTAGCTGGGCATGGTGGCGCATGCCTGTAGTCCCAGCTACTCAGGAGGCTGAGGCAGGAGGATCGCTTGAGCCCAGGAGTTTGAGGTTGCTGTGAGCTAGGCTGACGCCACGGCACTCTAGCCCAGGCAACAGAGTGAGACTCTGTCTCAAAAAAAAAAAAAAAGAAGAAATTAACAAAAATGAAAGATGAGAGAGCTGTGAAGAAGACTTGGATGGTGCTGTGAGAGGGTTTGGGGGCACTGATTGCTCCAAGGAGAGCTAACATTTAAGCTGTGACCCAAAGAAGTCTCCACCCATGAAGAATGTCGCTGATGAGGTGGCCTTTTCCCGAGGTCATCCTGCCGGGACCAGCAAAGTAGGGTAAAAGCCGTTCCTCTCACCGATCAGTCTCCGCTTACACCATGAATGGGAAAATCCCCTCTGGAGACAGGTAGCTGGCTGCCTCCCGCTGCAGAAGCCTAAGATGGGGACTTTCCTGGCCGAAGAATAGTTTAGGAGATGCTTCCAAAATGACTAAAGGATTGTTTGCTGCAGGATTTCACTCTCCTGCTTCCCATCCGTGGTGGGGTGAGGGGTGAAGGGCAGTTAGAATAACTTGCCTCTACCTCACTGCTGAAAAAGAAAGCAGGCAGGGCGCGGTGGCTCATACCCGTAATGCCAGCACTCTGGGAGGCCAAGGCAAGAGGATCGCTTGAACGCAGGAATTTGAGACCAGCCTGGGTAACATAGTGAGACCCCCATCTCTACAAAAAAGAAAGAAAAACCAGCCAGGCATGGTGATGTGCACCTGTTGTCCCAGCTACTCAGGAGGCTGAGACAGGAGGATCAATTGAGCCCAGGCGTTCAAGGCTACAGTGAGCCATGATCTGGCCACTGCACTCTAGCCTGGGGAACAGAGAAAGACCCTATCTCAAAAAAAAAAAAAAAAAAAAAAAAGACACACTACTGATAACCGTTCAGACCTAGTATTTCTGCTTACCTGGTGAACGAGAGTCCTACTGGCCTCTGCCTTAGCCAGGCCACGAGCAGCTATGGAGGGGATTTTTAATTGTTTTTTACTGCGCTCTTGAGCCTGGCCTTTCTTGGACTGTGTTTTATGTCTGTGATAATTAGTTAACTGATGTACTCCTGGTAAATCTCAATGTAGCTCAAAGCCACTGAAGATGTTAGTACAGGCCCCAGACCCAGGATGTCTAGAGTTGAGCCCAAGCTTTGTCATGGATCAAATCAGCCTTCCAGCGAGTGTCACTCAGGCCTTGCTTACCAGATCTTGTAAATGCAAAACTGTGGGAAAGGAACTTAGTGAAGAATAATCTGACCTTCTGATGGTCATGAACTGTGGTCCAGGAGCACTGGAGCTCTGTCTTTCCACTTTAGCATTGTGATCATTGTCATCATTGTCATCATTGTGATCGTTGTCAATACGATGATCTCCGTTTTACAGGTGAGAAAACTAAGGCACAGAGGACTTCTGCTCAAGGTCACGAGCCCTGTAGCTGATGGGGCTGGGATGTGAACCCACTTCTTTGAGCTATGGAGCCTTGCTCCTAAACACTCAGCTAAGGCCACACGGCCCAAGAGAACATAGAGGTTATGACACAGCACAGTACTTTCTTCCCTTTCCACGCCTTCCTTTTTGTCCAAGGTAACTTATTTCTGCAAGACAAAATGATGTGCCTGCGCAGAAATGGGAGCTCAGCCTCTATGTTGGCTTCACAACTAACCGAGGGGAAGGGTGACTCGGGAGAAAGATGTTTTGGGGGGGGGGGGGGGAAATACAGTGGGGATCTTGTTTCCCACACAGTCATTTAATTTTTTGTCACTGCCAGTGGGCCTCTCTGTAAACTGTCTCGGGAACAGTCCCTGTGGCTTTTCAATGACAGCACGTGGAGTGACCCAGCATTGTCTGAGGTTCTACTTACTGAGGTTTCTGTTGAGTCTTGGTCATCTCTGTTTCGTGGGTTCCCAGGCACTCTGCTTCTCGTTCTTAACTGTTCTCTGGACCAGCGCAAGTCAGACCTTGGCCAAATTTATCCCCTCCTCCAACCTTCAGTTTCTTATTGATAAAATGAGGTGACTGAATGAGTCTGTCTGAGGTCACATGCAATTTATAACCTAAGGATCCTCTCTGTTCAGTGTGTTTGTCAGACCAGGCAGAGGTGGGGAGTGGGCAGGAGGTGGGAGGAGAGAGAGGACACACAGTGTGCCCTGGGCCAGCAGCAGGGAGGTTCATTGTCTGTAGGGAATTTAAATAAGAATAAAACCAACTAAAAGCTGATGCCCTTTTTATTATGACCTGGCAATTTTAAACAAGGTCATGATAAAATACTCCTGCCTGCAGGGAGGACTGTTGGTACGCCCTGCTCTTGGTATGCCACTTAGACCCTTTTGGTTGCTGGTGATGGAAACCCAACTGAGAATGGCTTAAATAAAAAAGGATTTTATTGGTCCACATAAGTGCTAAGACTAGGAGATGCAGCTGTACTCAAACGTGGCTGTATCCAGGTGCTCAGTGATGTTCCCAGAGATCTGCCTCTTACCACCTCTTCTCATCTCAGCCTTGATTGCCGTTTCTTTTCAGGCAGCCTCTCGCCTCACTGGGCTACCAGTGCCACCAGCAGCTCCAGGCCTACACAGTATCAGCCAAGCTACCTCAGAGAGCCTTCCAGCAAAAGTTCTGGGTTTTCCCAGGGACCAGCTTGAGTCACATGACCATCCCTGATTTAAATGGGATAGAATATGCTGACTAATCATCTGCCTCCTCATAGAGCTCAGGGCTAAGGTTAGCACATACACTGAGAATGGTAGGCAGGTGGTTTCTCCAAAGAAATACTAAGGTGAAAAGTGCTAGAGAAAGGGAAAATGGATGTTCAGTGGCCAAAGCAATAACTGTCTGTCATATCCCTGCCTTCAAAGATCAGCTCATGTTAGTCCTCTGGTTTGGAACCCCATCCCCTGTCTGCCTTCCTCCCTTTCTTCCTTCCAGTGCCCAAAGATCCCGTGAAAGCTTCCGGATCACTGCAGCCCATTGCAAGTTAGTTTTTCCTTTCAACTCCAAAGAATTACTATGCATTCCCGCTATTCTGATAGCTAACTGAGATCAACTGTTAATTTCTTGTCTATTATAAAAGTAATACACGTTTACTTTAGGGGAAAACAGAGAAGTGAAAAGAGGAAACAAAAATATTACCTGTGGTCCCACCACGTAATGACTACCACTAGTGATAGTTTCTTCTATGCATACTTTTTTTTCTAATTTTTAAACTGAAATGTAACATGCTTCATGTAACATATATGAGTAGATATAGTAATACGTATATACATAAATCAACTGAATGAATTGTCACAAACTGAACTCATCCATGCCACCAGTACCCAGAATTAAGAAATAGAAGATTGTCAGCATTCCAGAAGCCCCTCCTTCCTACTCCTTCCAATCACTGCCCCTCCTCAAGGGTAACCACCATCCTGATTTCTAACATCACAGATTAATTCTGCCTGCTTTTGAACTTTATCGAAATCATACATACTTTTTACAAACACAGTTGTGATCATTGCGCATGTGCTGTTTGTTTTATTTCAAATTGTAGCTTAAGTGTTTTCTATTTGGGGCCTTTGTAAGCATACTTTTAATAGCTGCGTGATCCTATATCAAGAAGGTGCTGTAGTTAACCATTCTCCTCTTGCTGCAAATTAATATTTTGTGGACAAGTCTTTTCCTGCTGACTAGTCAAGTCTGTAATACATACGGCAGGATAGGACTCTCACGCGTGAGCTGAAGCTGCAGTCCACAGGTGGAATTTCTTCTTTAACCACTTTGGTACCAGCGTCGACTATAGTCAACAGCCACAGATGAACTCGCACAGCGACTTTAGTCGACAGCCGTGATATGACTTTTCTAACTTTTCATTTATCAAAATAAAATTGTGAACGTTTAAAAACAAAATGAAAACATATATGTACATGTTACCTATTCTGATATTTACATTATAAGTAAAGCTGCCTGTAAAGTGAAACAAGCTTTCAGTGCCTTAAAGCTTTCTGCATTACACAAGAGCAAAATGGATTCATCATCAATGCACAGCACAAACCATCATGCGGACTGTGAGTGCCGGCTGTGGGCAAGGTTTCGTGGCCGGTGAGTGCCTTACCAAAGTGGTTAAAGAAACTTTAGTTCTGCTCTTCAGGACTTTGAAATTATTGAATCAGGCCCACCAAGACCATCTAGGATAATTGCCCTTACTTAAAAGCCCACTGTATAGACGTTAATCACATCTACAAAATACCTTCACAGCAACACCTAGAGTAGTGTAGGATTGAAGAACTGGGGACTTACAGCCTAGCCAAACTGACACCTAAAACTGACCATCACAATTGTTCCAATAAGTTGTTTGGAACGTTCCATTCCCCACTGCTCTGCAATTGCCACCCTTAATGTTAACTATGTAAATTTTCTTATTGTGTGAATCTATTTCTGGGATCTCCATTGGCTTTTTCCTCCATCTTCTGCCAGTACCATACTATCTTAATAATTATCTATTTTATGATAACTCTAAACATGTGGGAGAGTAAGTCCTTCCATGCATAATTATTTTCAAATGTATTGTATAAACTCTTTTGAAGAAGAAGATACACATTCTCACATATTATATACGGAATTTTGACACATAAGAGACACATAATTTTGACCCATGTTAACTTGCCTATCTGGCTAACTCATTTTTATGTGATCTTTGGATTAAAATTCTATCATCATTGTGCTTATATTAGAAATTTTTTTCTCTGGTCTTAAATAATTGAGGCCTGGTCATATTTGCATATGTAAAATTATACAAGCAAGTGGATACTTGCTATGTTTATATGCTATGGTATATATGCCATATATTTACCTCAATTAAATGATAGTTAACTTTTAGGCAAGATTACATCCCAATGCTCAGTGTATGTTTTCTTAACAGGGTATCTTGTGATGATATTCAGTAAAGTTATTAAAGCTAATGAATGTTTAATAGCAGTAAGGTTATTGTAGTCTCAGTTTATAATGGGGATGCTTTGCTTTTGCTTTTTATATTATAAGGATGTAAGCAGTAAGATACTCATTCTAATTTGCTGAATTCTTATTTTTATAACAATTTTTAAATTAATCTTTGATTTTTAAAAAAATCAATATTTACATTATTTTCAGTTAGCGCCCTTTTAAGTTTCTTTTAAGTTTAATAGAAGAGTAACTGGAGATGATGAACTGGTGAAGAAAAACTGTTACCACCTGCAGGCACTTATCTGTGTACATCAGGATCATTTTGGATAAATTGGATCCTGAAGTTGATACGGAACAGACATGATTAGTCCTAATTTATAATTTAAGATTTTTATGGGCATGAAAAATAAACATAAATTTGAACTTAATCTACACAAGTAAAATGTTACTCAAATAATATTAATTTTGTGTTATGCATATCATATAAGAATTTGAAAAAAGGATCTGCTGCTAAACAGCATTATACAACAAATGCATTAGTATGAATAAAACTAGTATTACATGGATAAGATCCAGTATGGATTATTTTATTACTGTTTTAAAACAACATCGGTAATACCCAATCATTGGGAAAAAATTAGGACATTGTAAGGAACTAGAACTTCTAGAGATTCTACTACTCAGAGACCAACACTATTAACACGCTAACATTGTGGCATAGCTCCTTCCAGACGGTTTATATTAGGATTTTAGCCAATGAAGATAAATTGGAGTTCCCTTGTCACTGATTGGTGGAGGGGTGGGCAGGTCCAAGCCAGTTTGGACCAATGAGAGGTGAGTACAGGGTCTTCCGGGAAGAAGCCCCGCCACCCTGCCAAGCCCGTGGCGGCGCCATCTTGCCGCCCGAGGGAGAACGGGCAGGGGAGCTGCTGAGGTTTGCCGAGTGGCAGGCTGCAAGAACCTGGGCTCGGCTTCTCACCTGGTGTTTCTCCCGTTATGTGAGTTACTGCTTTCCTTTCTGTTTATCATTTCTTGAGCTGGTTTGAGTTGCGTGTCTAGCATTTGCAGCCCAGGTTCTGAGAGGCTTCCGCGATTAAGTACCTTCTCAGGTGCCTTAGGGCCTCTGTGTGTCTCTCTTGCGGGGCGAGGCCGTGGGCTTGCTTGGTTATGGCTCTTGGCAGCCACGCATACCGCCTGCCCATCTCCTGTGCTGGATTGTAGGTTCCCTGTGGGCAAGCACACCTCCTAACTCATTTTGGGATCCCTAGGGCCAACCTGGCAGGATGCAGCTGCTGGAAAACTGCTGTAGAGAAAGGGAACCATTATGGGGGCGCGCGCGTGTGTGTGTGTGTGTGTGTTTGCCCTTATAGCACTGAAACTTTCTGGAGCGGGGTTTCCATTTTTGTGTATCTGCTTTCTGTGCCACGTGTTTTACACACCCATAAATTATTACTTCCTTGCAACAATCCCAAGAGCCAGCCACAGTGATGTTTCCGTGTTTTATAGATAAAGAGCCTAAAACCTAGGTGACATATTTAAGGTCACACTACTAGTAAGTGTGTCAGGGAACGTGTATGAGTAAAGCTTGAAAAACCCCTTTAAAAGTTTTATCTATTGTAAGTAGATATATAGGTAACATTTTCTTCAATTCTGGTTTCATAGGGGATTGCGATTTTCATCAAGTAAGTAATGAATTAAATCCTTTTGGCTTAAAACAGCACAAAAATTCCCCCCCTCCCCAGCTTTACTAAGGTGTAATTGACAAAATTGTGTGTATTTAAGTGGTACAATGTGATGCTTTGATATAAATAAATACTGTGAAATGATTACCACAATTTAGTTAATACATCCATCACCTCACATAGTTTACTTTTCTGTGTGTGTGGTGAGAACATTTCTGATCTACTTTCTTAGCAAATTTCAAGTATATAATACAGTATTATTAACTATAGTCACTATGCTGTGCATTATTAGATCCTCAGAACTTGTTTATCTTATAACCGTAAGTTTGTGTCCTTTGACCAACATCTCCCCTTTTCGCCTACCTCCCAGTCCCAGGCAACCACCATTCTATGTTCTGTTTCTATGTGTTCTGTTAGTGAAATTTTTTTTAGATTTCATATATAAGTATCATCATATGGCATTTGTCTTTCTGTGTCTGGCTTATTTAGCATAAAGTCCTCCAAGTTCATCCATGTTGTTTCGAATAACAGGATTTCCATCTTTTTTATGGCTGAATAATATCCCATTGTGGATCTATAACACATTTGCATTATTCACAGACACTTAGATCGTTTCCACGTCTTGGCTATTGTGAATAATGCTGCAGTGAACATAAAAGTGCAGATGTCTTTTTGAGATACTTAGTTTGTTCCCTTTAGGCATATACCCAGAAGTGGGATTGCTGGATAATACAGTAGATCTAAAGTACAATTTTTCAAGGAAATTCTATAGTGTTTCCCATAATGGCTGTACTCACCAAACGTTAATTTTAAGAATATTCCTAATATACTAATCACTATCCTAAGCTCAGGCTAGGTGAATAACACAAAAGTAGGCCTTGGCTTTGAAGTGTACACAATCTATGGTGTCACAAGCTTGGTTTAAATATGTTTACCATAAGAGTCTCTGCTAACATCCTAGAATTCTGGATTTGGAGTGTAAGCAGTAAAGATATACTCCTTTTCTTTAAAGATAGAGTGCTGATGGCCGGGCGCGGTGGGTCATGCCTGTAATCCTAGCTCTCTGGGAGGCCGAGGCGGGTGGATTGATCGAGGTCAGGAGTTCGAAACCAGCCTGAGCAAGAGCGAGACCCCGGTCTCTGTTATAAATAGAAATTAATTGGCCAACTAATATATATAAAAAAAATGAGCCGGGCATGGTGGTGCATGCCTGTAGTCCCAGCTACTCGGGAGGCTGAGGCAGCAGGATTGCTTGAGCCCAGGAGTTTCAGGTTGCTGTGAGCTAGGCTGACGCCATGGCACTCACTCTAGCCTGGGCAACAAAGTGAGACTCTGTCTCAAAAAAAAAAAAAAAAAAAGATTGCTAAAAATTATTCTAAATGGATTTTAGTGTTCTGGTTAGTTGGCCCTTTGTTGACCCTCATTGTGATTGAGATTTTTTAGCCCAGATGATTAAACATCATTGATGATGCTAATTACTGTCTTCGGGACACATTTCTACCCATCTACCATAATTGTCAGGGGAAACAAAGAATCCTTTTAGGAGCTTATTTATTCCATTGCCTGATTCCCATGTTAACAAATAACAAAATCTGTTAAAAAAACACCTTACTCTGCCAGAAACTTCGGGATATTCTGGATACATTTGTATTGAGGGTACAAAACAATGCTGAGACGTTTCCCCTGTGGTACTAAAGGCCAAAAGATGAGTCTGGCTAGAGCAAGCGGTGCTTGTAAAAAATGTTTTCTTAGCTCTGTCCTGAAAGCTATATATTTTTTGATATACAGTATGTATTTTGTTGATGAATTCTTGGGACGCATCAACAAAGGAAGAAGTTTCACCAGATCTAACCCTTTACTTGAGTCCCTGGCAATTGTATATATGAGAGGTGGTGTCATATTAGCTTTCTGGTTCCTGTTTGTGATTTGAGAGTTTAATCAGGTAATCAGGTGCATCACTACTATGCTCTGACACACTGTATTTAAAAATTGAGATATAATTAACTCTTTTAAAAGGATATAATTCAGTAGTTTTTAGTGTAGTCACAAAGCTGTGCAACCATCACCATTATCTAATTCTAGAACATTTTTATCATCGAAAAAATAACCCTTGTACCCATTACCAATCCCTCCCCCTTTCCCCTCTTCTTACCCTTTGGCAACCACTGATCTTTCTTCGCTGTGGATTTTCCCTTTATGGCCATCCCATATAAATGGAATCATATAATGTGGTCTCTTGTGACTGGTTTCTTTCGCTTAGTGTTTTCAAGAATCATTCATGTTGTAGCATGTAGTAGTACTTCATTCTTTTTTATGGCTGAATAATATTCCATTGTACAGATATGCCCCGTTTTATTTATCCATTTAGCGATTGATGCATATTTGGGTTGTTTCTACCTTTTGGCTATTGTGAATACAGTAGTCCCCCCTTATCCATGGGGGATACATTCCAAGATCCTCAGTGGATGCCCGAAATAGCCTGATAGTGCCAAACCCTACTGTAACCTATTTGTAAGTTAATCATTAAAAATTCTTAATTATAGCTTGAGCTTCCCCCCCCCCAGTATATTATGGGGGTACAAATGTTTAAGTTACGTGTGTTGCCTCTCCCTCCCCTCTCCCCCTTGCCCCCGGAGTCAGAACTTCGAGCATGTCCATCCCCCAGATGGTGTACATTACACTTATTATATATGTATATACCCATCCCCTCCTACCCCCTCCCATCTGCCCAACACCTGATAAATGTTATTCCTTTATGTCCACTTAGGTGTTGATCAGTTAATACCAATTTGCTGATGAGTACATGTGGTGCTTAATTTTCCATTCTGGGGATACTTCACTTAGTAGAATGGGTTCCAGCTCTCTCTAGGAAAATACAAGAGGTGCTATATGACCATTGTTTATTATAGCTGAATAGTACTCCATGGTATACATATACCACATTTTATTAATCCACGCGTGTATTGATGGGCACTTGGGTTGTTTCCACATCTTTGCAATTGCGAATTGTGCTGCTATAAACATTCAAGTGCAGATGTCTTTTTTATAGAGTGTCTTTCTTCTTTTGGATAGATGCCCACTAATGGGATTACTGGATCAAATGGTAGATCTACTTGTATCGCTTTAAAGTATCTCCATATTGCTTTCCACAGAGGTTGCATGAGTTTGTAGTCTCACCAGCAGTGTAGGGGTGTTCCTATTTCTCCGTATCCACGTCAACATTTATTGTTTTGGTACTTTTGGATAAAGGCTGATAAAGGCCATTCTCATTGGAGATAAGTGATATCTCATTGTGGTTTTTGATTTGCATTTCCCTGATGCTTAGAGGTGTTGAGCATTTCTTCATATGTTTCTTGGCCATTTTCTGTCGTCTTTTGAAAAGTTTCTGTTCATATCCTTTGCTCAGTTTTTGATAGGGTTGTTTGATTGTTTCTTGGTGATTTTCCTGAGTTTTAAATAGATTCTGGTTATCAGCCCTTTATCGGATCTGTAGCTTGCAAAAATTTTCTCCCATTCTGTGGGTTGTCTGTTTGCTCTCTAGACAGTTTCTTTGGCTGGGCAGAAACTTTTTAATTTGATCAGGTTTCATTTATTTATTTTTGTTGCTGCTGTGATTGCCTTTGGAGACTTCTTTGTAAATTTTTTGCCTAGGCCAGTGTCTAGAAGAGTATTTCCAATGTTTTCCTCTAGAATTCTAATAGTTTCACACCTTAGGTTTAAGTCTGTTACCCACTGTGAGTTGATTTTTGTGAGAGGTGAAAGGGCTGAATCCTGTTTTAGTCTTCTACGTGTGGCCATCCAGTTTTCCCAGCACCATAGGTTGACTAAGGATTCTTTTCCCCAGTGTATGTTTTTGTCTGCTTTGTCAAAGATTAGATGGCTATATGAGGATGGTTTTATATCTGGGTTCTCTGTTCTGTTCCACTGGTCAATGTCCCTGTTCTTGTGCCAGTAAAAAGCTGTTTTAATTACTATAGCCTTGTAGTATAGCTTGAAGTCTGGTAAATTGATACCTCGCATTTTGTTTTTATTGCCTACGATTGCTTTTGCTATACGGGGTCTTCTCTGGTTCCATACGAAGTGTAAAATAATTTTTTCTATATCTGTGAAAAATGATGATGGTATTTTTATAGGGATTGTATTGACTCTGTAGATCACTTTGGGTAGTATAGACATTTTAACAATGTTAATTCTGGCAACCCTCGAGCATGGTATGGTTTTCCACCTGTTTATGTCCTCTGCTATTTGCTTCCTCTAGCTTGAACTTTTCTGCCAGTTCTCAGGTGGATTTTATCAAAAGTTCCAACCGTAGCTGAAAACATTCCTTATTTAGATAATTTTTAAAAATTATTTTGAATCCCTTGCATGCCTCAGACTGTCAAATAATGTTATTTAAACAACTGCTAAACACAAGATTTTCAAAGGCATTACCATTACTGTTGGTTATCAGATTGACTGTCACAGGAGGGTAACATTCAGATTGGTTAGCTACTAAGTGAATAAATGGGTTGGTAGCATATACAGCTTCGATACTGTGGACAAAGGGATGATTCAGAGGGATACTCTGGACAAAGGGATGATGGGAAGAGCAGGATTTTGTCATGCTAATCAGAATAGTGTGCAATTTAAAACTTATGAATTGTTTATTTCTGGCGTTTTCCATTTAGTATTTTCAGACTATGGTTGACCTAATCGTTGGTAACCAAAACCATGAAAAGTGAAACCACAGATAAGGGGGCACCACTGTAATGCTGTTATCATTCGTGTATAAGTTTTTGTGTGATCGTAGGTTTTTAGTTCTCTTGGGTGTGTACCTAAGAGTCGAGTTGCTGGGTCATATGGTAACTCTGTGTTTAACCTTCTGAGGAACTGCCAAGCTGTTTTCCATAGCGGCTGTACTATTTTACATTCCTAGGCATGAATACGGGTTCCAATTTCTCAATATCCTTGCCAACACTTGTTATTATCTATCTTTTTAATTATAACCATTTGAGTGAATGCTGACATGTTATATTTTGCTGGGGGAAAAAAGTATAATTATATTTTCACATTTTCAACATTAGAGGCCTACTGAATATAAAAATAATTGTCTCTAAATCTTTATCTTTGACCTACTGAAGGCTGTAATTAGAATAATTCTAATTATTTACTTTTACTTAGTTTAATAGAGTAATCATTGAAAATTCTTAATTATGGCTTGAGCTTTTTTGCTAGGTCTCAGGTGGATTTTATGAAAAGTTCCAACCATATCTGAAAAAATTCATTATTTAGATAAATGTTTAAAATTATTTTAAATCCCTTGCATGCCTCAGACTGTTAAGTACCATTATTTAAATAACTTCTAAACACAAGATTTTCAAAGTCATTAGTAAACACATGTAGTAGCAAAACTTGCTGCTTTTCTTTGTAAGTCACCCTGGTCAGTGCCTTTGAAGATATTTCCAAATTGTTTATTGACATTATGTATTAAACTCTTTCTTCAGAGTAGGCTCTGTGAGCCAGAAAAATACTTTTCTTGTTACTATTATTTAATATTTGGGAATTACCAGTTATATTTCTGTTGTTTTTAGTTTAATTCCATTGTGGTCTGAGAGCAGGCCTTGTATGATATTTATTCTTTTAAATTTGTTAAGATACATATTTTGGGCTAGGTGCGGTTGCTCACGCCTGTAATCCTAGCACTCTGGGAGGCCGAGGCGGGCGGATTGCTCGAGGTCAGGAGTTCAAAACCAGCCTGAGCGAGACCCCGTCTCTACTAAAAATAGAAAAAAGTAGCCGGGCATGGTGGTGCATGCCTGTAGTCCCAGCTACTCGGGAGGCTGAGGCAGGAGGATCGCTTGAGCCCAGGAGTTTGAGGTTGCTGTGAGCTAGGCTGACGCCATGGCACTCACTCTAGCCTGGGCAACAAAGCAAGACTCTGTCTCAAAAAAAAAAAAAAAAAAAAATACATATTTTGTGGCACAGAGTGCAGTCTGTCTTTGGTGAATGTTCCACATGAAAACAAGAATATGTTGCGTTGGCACCTTTGTAAAAAGTTATTTATTCATATGTGTATACAAACATACATAGACATATATAAAGTAGGTTTATATCTGGACTTTCTGTTGTTTCATTGATCTATTTGTCTTTATGCCAGTACCATCTGTTGTGATTACTGTAGTTTTATAATAAGTTTTGGAATCAGATAGTATTAGCCCTCTAATTTTGTTCTTTTATTTCATAGATTTTTTTGGTTATTCTAGGTCCTTTTCATTTCCATGAGAATTTTAAAATATACATAACAATTTCTACAGAAACCTGCTGGGATATTTATTGTGTCAAATCTATGTATTAATTTGAGAACTGACAGCTCAATGATACAGGTGAACATCCCAAATTCAAAATCCTAAATGCTCCAAAATTGAAAACTTTTTAAGCACTGACATGATACTCAAATGAAGTGTTCTGTGGATCATTTTGGATTTCAGATATTCAGATGAGGGATGGTCAGCCAGTAAATATAAGTCAAATATCCCAAAATCTGAAAAAATCCAAAATCTGAAACACTTCTGCTCCAAGGCATTTTGGATAAAGGATACTCAACCTGTATTAAATCTTTGAACAAGATATATATATCTCCACTTTTAAAATCTTCTTTAACTTTTCTGAGCAATATTTTATAGTTTTTTATGTAGAGGTTTTTCACATTTTGTCAGATCTATTTCATATTTTTGAGACTATTGTAAATGGTGTTTTAACAAATACCAATTTTTAACTGTTCATTGCTAGTACATAGAAATAATTTTCATGTATCGATCTGGTATCCTGGGAATGAGAAAACTTTCTCTGTAAAGGACCAGATAATAAATATTTTAGGCTTTGCAAGCCAGATGGTCTCTGTTGCAACTACTCAGCTCTGCCATTCCAGTGTGAAAGCTGCATAGAGGATACATTAACAAATGAGTGTCTGTGTTTCAAAATGTTTTATTTACAGAAACAGACAGTGGGCTGGGTTTGGTCATAAATCATAGTTTGTATTCTGCAAACTTGCTAAATTCACTTGTTAGTTTTAGTAGCTTTTAAAGTAATAATAATATATTGAAGTGAAATTCACATAACCTAAAATGAACCATTTTAAAGTGAAAAATTCAGTGGCATTTAGTATATTCACTGGGTTGGATAACCAGCACTTCTGTCTGGTTCCAAAACATTTTTATCGTTCCAAAGTAAAACCCCTTATCTATTAAGCATTTTCTCCCATTCCAATCTCTTCTTTCTGTGTCCTTTTAATATATTATTAAATTCTATTTATTAAAATTTTGGTTAGAATTTTTGCATCTATGTTCATGGGGGATATTAGTTTGTAGTTTTCTCTTCTTATACTTTCTTTGCCCAATTTTGTTATCAGGGTTATGCTGGCCTAATAGAATTAACTGAAGAGGCGGGAATACTTCTCAGTTTTTTTTTTTTTTTTTTGGAAGAGTTTCTGCAGAATTAGTATTATTTCCTAAATGTTTGGTAGCATTCAGCAGTCAAACCATGTTGGCCTGGAGGTTTCTTTACAGAAAAGTTTTTAACTACAAATTCAATTTCATGTAATAGACATAGGGCTATTTTGGTTATCTACTTGTTTAAAATATCTTTTTTGAACTATAATTCGCATAGCACAAAATTTACTCATTTAAAATGTACAATTCAAAGGCTTTTCATAGACTAACAGAGTTGTGCAACCATCAATACAATATAATTTTAGAACATTTTCATTAGTCTAAAAAGAAGCCCTGTACCTATTAGCTATCACTGCTAATCCCCATTCCCTTCCCCCTTGACCCTGGAAACCATAAATTTATCTACTTGTCTTCCTAGATTTGCCTTTTCTAGACATTGAATATAAATGGATTATACAATATGTGACTTTTTACTTAGCATGTGTTGAAGTTTAACCATGATGTATCTTGTGTCAGTACTTCACTCCTTTTTGTTGCCAAATAGTATTCCATTATATGGATATACCATATTTTATTTACCCATTTATCATTTGATGGACATTTAGATTGTTTCCACTTTTTGGCTATTATGAATAATGGTACTATGAACATTTATGTATATGTTTTGTGTGGACATATATATTTTCAGTTTTCTTGGGTATATACAAAAAATTTATAATTTTGATTTTTAACTCAAATTGTCCTTTTTCTCTATGCCAATTAGTGAAATTTAGTTCATATTCATATGCATCAGTTACAGCGACAGCTTGGGGGAACTTCATGTAGGGTAAAAGATTAACAGGCTAGTTCCCTTTTTTGGTTGTTACTCTTATTGACTAGGAAAAATTCTGTATAAAAGACACAGTATAAATCCATAACTTTCGCACTTGTTTTGTCTTACTTGCCTTGGCACTACTCATGCTAGAAGATACTGGCTTGGGAATGAGAGATCCTTTCTGAAAGAAGGTTCAGTGCCTCTGGGTGACCCCTGCCAAGGTCTGATAATTGAGAATGTATGAGATAGTGAAAGTGCAGGCTGATCACATAGCAGACTCCCCCAGCCTCATGCATGGCTTTTCTTAATTAAGATTGTATGTAATTCTTGGGTTCACACTCCTCTTCACCATTCACCTTAGTCTTTCTGCACATTTTTGGGGATAGCATTACAGAAATTCCCCTGTTCTTGTAGATTGTCATGAGGATTTAAAACACAGCTAACATGTATTGAATATATGCTATAGTAGAAGCTGAGCTAAGCAGCTTAAATATATTGTTTCTCATTTAATGCTCTCATTCCTTTAAGATGTTGCTAGTAGTTTTGCTTTTCTGATGTGGAAACAGGCTTAATTAAAGTAGTTACAGAATTTTCCCAAGATCACAGATTCAGTAAATGACAGAAGCAAGACTTGAATCCAGATTTGTCTTACCCCCAAATTATAATACTAAGGTCTTAACAGTTATGAACACTATTTATACCACACATTGTTTTTTTGCATTTAAGATGAGTAGTCATGTGTGTGCTAAGAGTTTTTTTCCTTTTAAAGTTGGCATTTTCTTTGCACATGGTTGCCCTTTGTGGGCATGGGTAGAACATATAACTAATTAAATATTACCGGGAAATGTATTGCTATTAAACGAGTAAGACTTTGTGCTTCTAAACTCCACCTCATCCTTTAACGCCTAACACAACAAAGACATCCTCTTACAGGCTTTTCAACAAACAGTTGCAGCTATTTTAATGTATTCAAAGCAATCTGTAACTGCTTTTGATAAATATATATATTTTAAATGTATTTATTGAGATTTAATTTACATACCATCAAATTCATCCATTTTTAGAGTTTAATCTTTATTAAATTTACAGAATTGTGCAACCATCACTATAACTCAGTTTCAGAACATTCCCATCACCCCCGAAAGTTCTCTTATATGCCCATTTGCACTTAAGCTGTGATGCCATTCCTAATCTAGGCAAGCATTGATCTGCTTTCATTCTCTATGGATTTGCCTTTTCTGGACATCTCATATGAACAAGATTATATAAAATACGTATTTGTGTCTGGATTCTTTGACTTAGCTTGTTTTAGAGTTTCATCCATATTATATAACATGTATCAGTACTGTCAGTATTTCACTTCTTTTTATGATGATATAGTATACCATTGTATGGATATGCCACATTTTATATATCTTCCATTAGTTGATGGACTTTTTGGCTATTAGGAATAATGTTGCTGTTAACAGTTTGCATGCAACTCATCTGTGGACAAATGTTTTCAACTCTTCTGAGTTGGATACATAGGAGTATAATTGCTGAGTCAGTTTGCCTTTTATCTTTAATTCCTTGAGGGCAGGAAACCCTTCTTGGAGTTTTAGTATTTATTGCCTTAGTGGTCTTTGAATTGGCTCATCTAGCATACCTGTGACACAGTGGGTAGTGAAACTGAATAGGAAGTATTTGTGATATATTTTCAGGTTTTATGAGCCTTTGCTTGGTTTCTGTGTGCACTGACCGTCTTTCCTCGCACTTTGAAAGAGTTTTTTATTTTCATCTCGATTCCTTGCAATCCTAGCAAACAATCCTGGTGGTTTTGGATGGCTTAGATTCTTATTTCCAACATAACGCCTTGTATATACTCAGTACTTTTATAAGACAACATCACAGTAATAATAGAAAACTTACACCTTATTTACATTGTAGGCACATTACTCTATTGACTATTTTTGGTGAGGGTATATAAGATGAATAGAGTATAAATTTTCTTACTCAAGTGGGCTTGGTAGAATGAATAAAGTTTGTTAGGTGGTCTGATGTGTAGTCTACGTAAACTCTTTTGTTCTGAGATTCACATGTCTGTAACCAAGCAAAGTAAAAATACTTCCCTACCCAAGTATTGTCTCATTTTAACTAGGAAACAGGAAGCTTGATGTAAGAAAGGGAGATGGATTTCTTTCACCAGACAGAAAATAGTGCTATGAAGTTACTAATGCTGTTAAGGGACACTTACTGCCAGTTAAGAGAGACTAACTGAAGGTCTAAAAAAAATTCACCTAGTGGTAATTGGTAATGCCTCTGTATTTTCAACCTCTTTTCTATACCCAAAGTCTGGATCTTTACCTGCCAGACTAGGAACAAATTTTGACTTTCATCATAGTTTAAAATTTTTTTTATTTTTAAAATTTCAGTAGACTTGGGTGTAGGATACGAGTGCTTTTTTTATTATATGGATGAATTATGTAGTGAAGTCCGGGCTTTTAAAAGTGTACCTGTCACCCAAATAGTATACATTGTGCCTAGTAGGTTGTTTGTCATCTTCCTCTGTTTGTAGTTTATATGTTGCATTATCACGTGAAGAAATTTTTGTTGATTTTCCTGTGGGCATTGATGAGAATAGGGTCCTTGTTGTGTATTTGACAAACCAAAGGGTATTCAGTAATCTGTGGGCAGCTACTGTTTTGNNNNACAGGGCATGTTTTCAAGAGAAGGAATTATAGTAGTCCCCCCTTATCTGCAGTTTCACACTCTTTGGTTTTAGTTACCTGAAGGACAGTACAATAAGATATTTTTACAGAGGGACTGTATTCACATAACTTTTATCGTAGTATATTATAATTTTTCTATTTTTAGTTGTTAATCTCTTACTGTGCTCAACTTATAAATTAAACTTTATCCTAGATATGTGTGGATGGAAAAAAAATCAGGGTTCAGTACTGTCTGTGGTTTCAGGTATCCACTGGAGGTCTTGGAACATATTCCCTGTGGATGAAGGGGAACTACTGTACAAGTGTTAATCAAAACTGATATGGTAGCAAAAGGATTAGATTAAATAAGGTCATGTCAAAAGGCAGGACAGATAATCCTCAATATGGGTTCATTTGCTTTAGTTAGGGGCTTCATATTAATAATTTCTCAGTAGTGGTTAAGAGCATGCAGTGTCGAGCCAGATGCCTAGTGTTTTGTTTATTTTAAAGTCTTATTTAGCCACTTCCAAGCTTTGTAACCATAGGCAAGTTACCCAGTTCTTTAAGCCGTAGTTTCCTTATAGAAATGCAATTAGGATACCATTACTCCTTTATGTACTTCTTTATAGCAGTACTTTATAGGGTTGCTAAGATTAAATGAGATACTCTGTGGAAACATGTTTTGCACATAGTGAGTGCTCAGTAAAGCATTAGTTTAAAGCAGAAAAACAAAACCAGTTCCCTGAGAGGCTTATAGGGCCGAGCCATGCTCTTTGATGCCTCAAAGATAAATGGCCTCATTACAGAGGCTTTCCATTCAATCTTCAATAAAATGGGTGTTAGCAGCTAATCTATTTCCCTTTCTTATAAAATGGAGTTAATATCTTCCTCATCATTTGTTTTCATTTCGCTCCTTCATTGGGTGAAGATTAACTGGTATAATGTACGTGAAGGTGTTACACAAAAACATAAGGTTAGTACTTGAAGTGAATGGTACAGCAATAATAGGTGTATACTGATGCCATATCTGGTATTAACTCAGGGTAGTAATGGTATTTTTCTTATTCATGTTGTATCTTCAATATTTATGTACTAGGCATGTAGCAAATACTTGGTGCACATATGATAGAGAAGGCAAATTTGGTTTATAAATCACAATGCTTTTTTTCTTGGTGATGGAGGTCCTTGTGGAAAAAATTTGTCAGGTCATCCAATTCATGGATAAGACATGAACACAATATAGTTTTGGAAATATTGAATAGATTGTATATAGTAGCTGGCTTAACCACTCCCCTGACCCCTGCCTTTATCTTCTGTATAGTGCAGTATTGCTCTGACATTTATTAAATGTTTATTCCCTTTTATTGGAGAAAAAGGAATTTTTAAATAAGCTAAGAGTTTTGACTAGATAACATTTGTTTATATAAAGTGCCATCTTTCATGATAAAGACTGACATTTGGAGCAGGCTCAGGAGTAAGTTTTTCTCTGTCCCCTAGCACCCTTTGCAGTAATCAGTACATAACCGTTTGAGGCATGGATGGGATAATCTTTGGGTCTTTGGCATCAGGGTTAAGCTCATTTTGAATTTATGCCATATTAGCATGCAAACATTGCCATTTAAATGTCTACTTGATCATCTTAGGGTTCCTGAAGTGGTAACTGTATTTTCAGTAGGAGGAGGAAAAAAAGTAGAAGAATTGGAACTGCATAAGTTCTACAAAAGCATGTTGGAGTCACATAATGAAAAAGCAGATTTTTTTTATTATGATGTTTCTCCATATTTGGCATTGCTATAAATGGCTAACTAACATTTACTGCCAATTCAGTACAAATGTGTGGTTTGGTAATACCAGAACAGCAAATTTAAATGAAAAATAAAAGTTAAACATTTCCACACAAGTATGACATTTCACTGCGTAGGTAAAAAGACATTTTTTTTTTTTTAACTACAGATGATTATTCAGCATGAATAAAAAACTACAACTTTTATTTTTAAACAGGAGTCACTGGTTTTAATTTTTACACGTTTTAAAATTACTGTGATAAAAAATAATGAAAAAGCTTCTTAATAATGCCATACACAGTATAATATAGATTTGTCCCCATTATATAGCATTTGTTTAATATACAAAATAGAATATTGACACACTTGAATCTATACGTAGTTAAGCAGGTTATTTGAGGAGGGTATTTTCATACAGCCTTACATGAGAAAATAAAATCCTTCTTTCAGATATTTTCTAGAGAGAAGCTAATCCTTTCCTGAAAACCTGTTCACTAATCCTTGGTGGACGAGGTTGATTGAAAATAGTCTGGAAATGATGAAACTTCCATGCCAAATGGTTTAAAGTGTCATCCTTACACTTTTATTTTCCCTTCCAGTACTGAAACCAGGCACATAAAAGACACATTCATCTACAGCTACAGTTGTTGGGGTGATCAACCAAGATTGAAATTTCATTTAAGGCTGCCGTGGTTCTTGAGTTTTGACAGATCAAAGTATGATAATGTTCATTTCAAGGTGATGTAGTTTTAGATTAATTAAAAGGGAACTGAAATGGTAAGACTTAAGTAAAATTGGAATTGCCCATCTCCCCAACCCAAAGTCTGAAGTGAGGCCAGTTTTCCTCCGTGTGCATACCCAGAGCTTATCCTATGTTAATTATCAAGCACTTTATATTTACTCATCATGTTAGATTTTGTTTCATTTTTTAAGAGAAGGCAGGTGCTCTTTCAGGTTCTTGGATGTATATATATGCCCAAAAAGTGTTATTTCCTTAGTTCCTCAGTTTTGCTTGTATAGTATCCTGCAAGAATACCTAAAAAGACTGAAAGGGTCACTGTACTCCACCACTAATTAAAAATACTTTACAGGATTTGTTGAGTCACCTAGGCATGTCACCAACTGTCATTAAAGTTGCTATAAACTTCAGTAGTTTGGGATGGCGAGATACCACATACATAGAAAACAAAGCTGCTCTCAAACAGCATCATATCCTTTTTCACTTAAATCCATAATTATACTCAAACGTAATTAAGGTAACTTTCTTCTTACCCACATATTCTAAAAGGGCACAGCTTCTTTTTCCATTTAACAAAAAGCGTCCTATAGTTGTTTTATGACTGTCAGTTGATTTCCTATTGACAACAAAGTGCACATATCTTTTTTCACTGAGCTCTGTTTTTTGAGTGCCAAGGTTGTTGGGACTAAAATAAGACTGTGTGATGTGCTTTCTGGTTTTAACCATATAACATTATATAAGTACAAGATAATCTACTTTTTAGAAGCCCTTTTGAAACTTAACACTGTCACTGATCATATTCAAGCACTATTTCTTAGGCAACGTAAATTTCACATCCAGCTGGGTTACAAACCATCTTCAAATATTACATTCCCTTTTAGAGAGCATTCAAAAAGCAAATGATTATGTATTTTATTAAATAATTCTTCCAAAATACTGAAAATAACAACATTCAAAAAAGTATTCAAAGAAAACATAAAACATGTCCTATTTTTATTTTTTTTTTTGGAAATGAACTCTTACTGTAGGATAGAAAGGAATTAGTGTATTACTGGCAACCTATGAAATTCTACACTATTTACATATTGCTGGTACCTCTGTGTATTATTGCCAAACTCCTGAAGCCTCTGTTTTCATTTACTGGATGGAGAAGCCATATGTGAAAATAACCCCGTTATTAGATGGTGCCTATAGATATGCAAACACCACCTTTCTGTCCCCCATTTACACAGTTTAGTACACTGTGTCGGCAGACTCACTATTGGAATGAGAAGGTGGTCAGGATGGGAGGCAGAGGATTACTTCCTCTCTAATCTGATGATTGGGTCAGAGCCTCAGCAACCTTGGCTGCACACAGGTCAGTCTTCATCTCCCTCTTCCTCTAGAGAAAACCTGTTTGGTTTCTGAGACCACTGTTGCCTGTATGAATGCTTGCACAAACTATAAATCATACAGGTTATCCATCGACATTTCTTTGACCCCTACAAAAAATATATAGCATGTCGTGATAAAACAATCTAAAAATCATTCTTATTATACACTATACAAGCTATTTTACAATCATTTTAATAAATTGCATGTAAAGCTGCAGTAGCCCTTCCCTTCCCAGATTAGTGAATACCAATATGATATATATCTGAAACTATAACTAAATATAAAAATATATTAGAAGTTCCATATTTTTAATATTAGATTTTCAGTTTTCTATTACACAAATAATTTGGCCACCTTGAATAGCAATCAGATTTCTTGTGGCTTAGTAAATATGTTGAGTTTACAGAAACTTGGTAAGGTGCACACAGAAAGGGCTACTACACCTTCTGTTTTGTTTAAAATGATAATTGTCAACAGTGAAGAAATTCACAAGACTTGTGTTAAACTCTATGGCACATGTAGGGATGTATAGTTTTACAAACAGGGATGTATGACATACAGTTCTAAATCACTGAAATCAGTAGCTGAGCTTTCCTGTACCACCAGGAAAGATTGACCAATTGGTGACAGATGGGAATGTGAAAATGGGTGTCTAGCCACTTTTCTTCTGCCATATTAGAGATTTAGTTTTGGGGTAAATTTTAGTTAGGGGGATTACTTGCTCTGATTAAAAAATCTCTCAGCTGAGTCACAGCTTATCTGGAATCATAACTTTTAAGAAGTTATGCAAACTACTACAAAAGGTCCCGAAAAGCAGTTTACCAACTTTCTTGCTATCTAACCATTGTAGAGATAGGGCATTTGGTACAAACAGGGCCTCTTTGTAGTTATTATTTTTTTAAATTAGTTTTTTGCAACCATCATCCACAGTTTACCCAGCAGGTCACTGGACTAGGTGCTCTATACCACTTAGGACGGTTAATGTGCACAACCTATATAATTCTCCACTGAAGCAGATATATACAAAATATGAGCTTTTTTTTGACAAGAATACTGGAGATTTGAGTCAATTTTTGTGGTCTTCTGATAGCTGTGTGCCATCAGGTTAGAAGCACCAACCCATTTTCACACCGAAGATTAATGTTTAGAGTTTATTTAGGAAAGCTATGAACTAGCTGCCCATCTTAAACAGCTGTACAATAACTTGAATACAAAAATTATGTAAGAAAAAATGAGCAAGCGTAGTTCACTGAATAGAAAGGAAATTGTTAAAACCAGACAGTAATAGCTATAAAAGGCACAACTTCCCTTTTCTGATATACACTTGTAAACTTTTTTCAGGTTTCCATGCATAAATCAAAAATTCTATCCTAACTATACAGGGGAAAATACACCAACAAAAAAGTCTAGAAAATTTTATCCAGCCTACTGTGAAAAGTATGAGCAGAAAGTTCATCACACAGACTTTGGGCACTGGTGGTTAAGGTGCCATCTTTCTTTGACAGTGGCGATTATTTCCACATTATTGTTTCTATTTTCTGGGATAGACCAGCTAATGAATTTCACTATCTACTTTCCCATCACTGAAAAGTGATGACTCAACTGCTTGTGTTGCCAAGTCTTGGCCCTTTATAAACCACATGTAGTGCGTATTTAAAACAAAACAGACAAAAACAAAAAATAAAAAATAAAACAACAAAACCTCTACAGGACAAATTGGTAGTTTGTACAATAAAAGCTATAAATTTAACTTTCTTTAAGGCAACCTTTCTTATTAAGGCAGTCACTTTTGATGAAAAAGAAGTTTTTTGATATTTCCATTTGAATATTTTGGTATCTGATTTGTAATGATTTCAGCTAACATCTCTGGGAACTCAATACTCATGGTCTTATCCAAAAATGTTTGGAAGCAAATGTTAAGGAGATTTTCAACCACCTGCAAGAGAAGATATAGTAATGATTAGGCTTCAAAACTGATCAGCAGGAACATCTCATGTTTACTGGCCTCTTTTTTTTTTTTTCTTAACATCAGACCTAGATTATACCAATCTTTACTGGAATTCCCCAGGTGAACAAGAAGCTTAAATATAATCACTTACATACAAAAGACATTTTAAATTCCCTTAATTGTATGTAGTATTATGTGAAATTAAATATTTCATGATGAACTATAGTACCATAATATATGAAAGGCATATTACTCTAATTTAATGGATTAATCATAAATATAGAATTCCACCTTTTAAAAAATAGCTATGAAATTCTTTAATAACATGGTTATTTTATATGCACATGACTAGTTGAAATGAAATTTCACTTTGGATATTTCACTTTGGCCTTAGGAAAATGTAATAGTTGTCACCAAAATCCACAAACTGGGAGAAAAAGTATTGGTATATAATCACTTGCACTAATGAAAACCAACTTTGTGTCCCAGAAAATTCTTCTTATGCTTTATGTTTGACACTTACTTCATGCATGGAATCCAAGAGTTTCGTCAGTTGATAAAATCGCTGCCAGTTCTGACTGGAGTTTCCTTCTCTCTTGACAATAGCTTTTCCTAGCTCTTTGATGTAGGTCATTCTAATTTCATCAAATAGCTCTTGGCTCTTCAAACCATCCTTAGGAACTAAAAGGTTAAGATAGAGTCAATTAAAGGATTTTCTTGCCATAACTTTTTATACATCCAAGAAGGACATTTTAATAGCAAACTCTGACTTATATTGTCTCTATACTCTTAATACATTATAAAATATAAGCATTTTCAAAGGATTATGAAACTATAGGAGAGAATATGGGATAATAGAGAACTGGAGGACTTAAGCTTGAGTAAATCACTTGGTTTCTCATCTGTAAAATAGAGCTGGTGGTAGTACCTTCTTCCCCAGTTCACAGAGCTACTTTGAAGATGAGATAATACAGTGATTAGTTAACTTTGGCTGTCATTTTGCACTTGAGTTTAATTCTAGTATTGACATAGAAGGCTATTAACAACAGTGTTTCTTCTACCAGTTAGATCCTAGCCTATGTGTGATGTCACCAGTTAATTAGAACTTGTAAATCAACATGCAGTATATTTTTTAATGTGTTAATAATATATTGAGTTAAGATTCCAATCTAAAAAGAAACATGATTTTTTATATAGCTTATAGGATATGCCTTATTAGGGAGCAGATACCTGCTTTTCCTGATGTACTGAGAAATACTAAAAACAGCTCGTGGGTTGGAAAATGGGTATAAAATCAATTATTTTTACATATTACTCTTCAAAAGTTGGTACTAGTAATGACAATGAACAGAGGGTTAATTGTGGTTTTACTTAGTCTTGTAGAGATCATGACTTTTGTAGAGTGCTGCATTTTGCAGTGTGCTCCTAGAAACACTGGTTCTGGGTTAACAATAGAGGGAGAGAAAAAGGATTTGGTGGTCAAAATTTAAGAAAAGCTGAATGTTTAATACAAACAAAGTTAGGCAGACTTCTGAATACCAGAATTTCTCAGAGATACTATGTACTCTGAGCCTGTTTGCTGCTGTCGTTCTCACTGGATTGTGATTAAAATGAAACCAATGAATATGTACAAAAATGTTTTGATTCTAGACTAAGATGATGGTATTAAGGCAAAAATGAAGATTACTTAATTAGGAATGATAAGGGCACACCGTGTTAACAATGGATTAATTCTATATTACTGTTATAGGTAATCTAATTATTGTACACCTTTAAAATAGTGGTTGCTTATTTATAATTTTTTTTTCCTGGCTAGTTAGTACTAATTCTAAAAATAATTATGATGAGGCCCTATTAATACCTACGTTTAAAAGAATTTCATCCATCTCAAATTTCTGGACTATTCACATTTTTTCAACTGTTTAATGTTAAAATCACGAACATTACATCCATTTCAGGCCCTAGGGAGTAAGAATAGTCTAGAATTCCCCTTCTGCTATAAAAACTGGACAGGTAATTTCATATACTGGACAACAAACAGTGCATGATCCCTGCAAAAAGGGAAACAAATCAGTGAGCCATACCTAGTTCAGGAGCAACAAGTCTTAATTCTAGGCTTATTTTGCTTGAAAGTAATTATCATACTGCAATGTAGGGAAGGGAAACCCAGAGTTCAGCAATCTTGCTGGGTTGAACAGAAAAATCTCATTAATGCAGGCATTCAGTAGACACCTAAATAGGACCACATCTTAGAAGTAAGGCTAAATTAGTCTTCAAACAAAGGCTACTGTAGATGACTGGTTCTCAAATGGAGACAGGGGGAGATTTTGCCCCAAGGGGACATTTGGCAATGTCTGGAGATACACTTGGGTGTCATTGTCTTTATCCAGGAGACATAATCCTAAATGTGTCTGCATCCTCAAATAACAGCTTCAGAATGCATGATGGTCTCTGATTTAAGCATTATACGAGATAGCCATGTAACAAAAAGACTTATACCTCCTTAACTAATACTTTGAAATAAAAAAAAAACAAACCCTAAAATACATGACATTAAAACTGATGGGAAAAAAGGGACAAATCCACAATTAGACTTGGAGATTTGAATACCTCTCTCAGTATCTGATAAAGTAATTAGAGAATCAGTAAGAATCTACAGGATGTAAGTAACACTATCAAATAATGTGACTTAATTGACATATATAAAATATTCTACCCAAGAACAGCATTCTTTTCATGTATATATAGGACATTTACCAAAATGGATCGTAATCTAGGACATAAAACAAGTCTGAAAAAATTTAGGAGGATTAAGTCACACAAAGAAGGCTCTAAGAAAAATTAAAATAGAAGTCAACATATCCGAGAAAAAATCCCCAATTTTTGGAATTTAACAACATACTTTCAAGTAATCTATGGATTAAAAAGACATCAGAAGAAAAAATTTTAAATCTTTTGTATTGAATAAAAATATGACATACCCAAATGTGTAGGATGCAGTAAAAACAGTGCTTAGAGGGAAATTCATAGCATTAAAAGCTTTTGTTAGCAAAGAAAGGTCTCAATTATGTAAGCTTTCACCTTAACAAACAAGTAAACAAAATGAAACACAAGAAAAGTGGAAAGGATATAAAGAGTAGAAATCAATAGCTAAGAACATGCATGTACAACAAAGGAAACAAATACAAAGCTGGTTTTATGACAACATCAGTAAAATTGGAAAAACATTAGCCAGACTGATAAGGGAAAAAAGAGCAAGAATATATGAAGTACCAAAGTGAGGAATGAAAGGGGGTAGCACAAGAGATTTGAAAGGGAATATTATAACTTTATGCCAAGAAATTCAACATTTGGATGAAATAGTTCAATTTCCTGAAAGATGTAAACCAACAGAATTCACTCAAGAAAAATAAATATCTAGTAAAAATTTGAGGAACCTGTAAAATCTTGCATATAAAAGGCTGCAAACCAAAATAGTGTGACTGGTGACTGTCACTAGACATTTAAGGCAGAAATAATACCAAATTATCACAAAGCCATATAACGCATTGTAAGAAAGCTGTGGAACCACATCCCTTATGGATTTATGTGCAAAAATACCTAGCAAAATTTTAGCACACTAAATTCAGCGATAGATAAAACATACTATATTATAACCAAGCAGGGTTTATTCCAGAATGCAAAGCTGGTCAGGTCAAATGTTCAAAAATCAAACCTTGTATCTCACCACATTATGAGACTAAAAGGAAAAAACTATATGATGATCTTGATGCATGACAAAAAAATTGTATTTTTTGCTATTATGAACAATGCTGGTATGAACATGATTTTTCACTGGACAAATGCATGTTAAGTCATAAAAGTACACTTGCCAAGTAATTCAATAAGGAAAAGACAGTCCAGTTTTGAAGCTATTGGATATGCATTTGGAAAAAATGTAACTTTGTGCCTTACACATCACATCATATATGCTTAGGTATATGATCCATTTCAGGTTCTTTTTTATATAAGCTAAAAGGACAAAATTTCTAGAAGAAAACATACAGTAGAAGATCTTTTTAACACTAGGCTAAGCAAACATTTCTTGGTACACAAAGATATGAATCATAAAAGAAAAAAATAGACAAATGGGCCTTCATCAAAATTATGAACTTCTGGCTCTTTGAAAGACAATGTTAGGAAAACATAAATGCAATCCATTGACTGAAAGAAAACATTTGCAAAATACATGTTTGAAAAAGGGCTTATATCCAGAAAATATGAAGAATTGTTATCTCTCAATAAGATAATTCAATAAAAAAAAGACAAAAACTTCAAAGAGGCACATCTGCAAAGAAGAAATACAGATGATGACGAAGCCTGTGAACAGGTGCTTAACATCTTTAATGAATAGAATGGCTACCGCGAAAGACTGGTAATACCAAGTGTTGAGGAGGATGTGGAGCGTATCTTAAGTCTCACCTATTTCTGGTGAATTATGTTATAGTGACTGTGGAAAAGTTTGACAGTTTTAAAAATAAATTTAAACATACACTCATCATTTGTTGCAATGATCTCACTTTTGAAGTGTATGTCCACATCCTTATTTTTTGTCTTCTTGATTTATTAATTGTGAGAAAGACATAAGAGTTAGCTAAATATTCCTTTAGCTCTATGAATTATTTTTAATGTATTTGGAAGGTATATATCTAGAATATTCCTGGTGAATAGAATGCTTTATATAAGGAGTATATTATATGCATAACTGTGTTCTGCCTTGAAGTCTATTTTGTTTGGTAATAATTTAGCTACTTCAGTTTTCTTTTGGTTAAAATAGGGGCCAGCAAACTGTACCCCATATTTGCAAAAGTTTTACTGGAAGACAGTCATGCCTGTTGTGTTCAAGTATTGTCAGTGACTTTGTTCATGCCACAAGGGAAGAGCCGAGTAGCTGTGACAGAGCCTGTGCATAGCTGAAAATGTGTACCTCTGGCCCTTTACAGAAAAAGTTTGCTATCTCTTGGGGTACACTATGCATAGTAGATCCTTTGACTTCAGTCTTTCACTGTCTTTATTCAGACATATCTCTGAAGTCAGTATTTCAGTTTAGCTTGGAGCCTTAGAGCATCCAGTCCATCTCCACATTTAATGAATACTGATATATTTGTACTATTGTACCTTATCTGTTACTTTTTATCGTGTTTATGCTCCCCCCCCCATATCTTTCATTCTTCTGGATTCTTTTTCTTATGCTCTCCCTTCTCCTTACGGTTTGGTACTTTCCATGTTTTATTTCTAATTGTCATTGTTAAAATTTAAATATTCATTTTTATCAAACTCCCCTTTGGGCTTCTGTGCAATTATTGTATACTTCTATTTTTTTAAGCTCCAAAGACATTACTATTGTTACTTTATACACATAGTAAACGTTAGTTTAAATGTACCTACGTATATAGCACTTTCTTTGATCTTTACTTCTCCCTAAAGATGGGATTGCTTTATAAGTATTTTTTAAATGAGGGTCTGTGGTGGGAAACCATTTTCACCTTCATTTAAAAAAAAACTATTAGTGTATTTAGACTATTCCAGTTTAAAGTGATTGTTGATATGGTTGGATGAATATCTACCATGTTTGTAACTGTTTTTACTCAAGGCACTTGTTCTATGCTTCCTTTTTTATCTTGTTCTCTGTTTTCATTGAGCATTTCATATGATTTTATTTTCTCTCCTGTGTTAGCATATCAATAATTACTGCTTTTTAAAATTTTTAGTGGTTTCCCTAGAATTAACAATATACATTTACAAGTAATCTACATACCCTTTCAAATAACATTATGCCACTTTGTAGGTAGTGCAGGTACCTTATAACAAAGTATTTCCAGTTCCTCCCTGACATCCCTTAATAACATTGCTGTCATGCCTTTCACTTATCCATTATTTTTAATCATCCACTCCATTCTTACTGCTACCTTAAATAGTTATCTATTAGATTGGGAAGAAAATGAAATATTTTATTTTACCGTTATTCCTTTACTAATTCTCTTCCTTACATTTTTAGATGCATGTTTCGGGCATATCATTTTCCTTCCCTCTGAAGAACTGTAAACATTACATGAAAAGAAGGGCTAATGCTGACAAATTCTTTGTTTTTATTTGAATAAGTCTGTATTTCTCCTTCATTTCTGAAGGATAATTTTTCTGGATACACTATTCTACATGGTTTTTTTTTTTTTT